>PVJS01011788.1:29962-45249 GCA_004027185.1 Glis glis
TCCTAGATATTAGACCTCTGTCAGAGGGATAGCTTGCAAAGATCTTTTCCCATTCCGTAGGCTTTCTCTTTAAGCTCTTGATGGCTTCCTTTGATGAGCAGAAGCTTTGTAGTTTAATGCTATCCCACTTATTAATTCTTGTTTTAATTTCCTGTGCTTTGGAGGTCTTGTTGAGGAAGTTTCTACCTGTGCCTATATGTTGGAGTGTTGAACCTGTGCCTTCTTCTAATAATTTCACAGACTCTGGTCTGAATTCCAGGTCTTTAATCCATCTCAAGTTGACTCCTGTGCAGGGTGAGAGGTAAGGATTTAGTCCCATTTTTCTACAGGTAGATAACCAGTTTTCCTAGCACCATTTGTTGAAAAGACTGTCCTTTCTCCAATGTATATGTTTAGCACCTTTGCCGAAAATCAATTGACTATAAGTTTGTGAACTTGTTTCTGTATCTTCTATTCTGTTCCACTGGTCTATGTGTCTGTTTTTGTGCCAATACTATGCTGTTTTTATTACTGTAGCTCTGTAGTATAATTTGAAGTCAGGAATTGTTATGCCTCCTGCATGGTTCTTATTGCTGAGAATTGCTTTGGCTAGTCTGGGTCTTTTGTTTCTCCATATAAAATTAATGGCTGATTTTTCTAGATCTGTGAAAAATGATGTTGGTGTTTTGATAGGGATTGCATTGATTCTGTAGATAATTTTTGGCAGAATGGCCATTTTGATAATATTTATTCTGCCTATCCAAGAGCAAGAAGTGGGCAACTGAAATGAATAGACACTTCACGAAAGAAGAGATACAAATGGCCAATAGATACATGAAAAAATGTTCGACATCATTAGCAATCAGGGATATGCAAATCAAAACTACTCTAAGATTTCATCTGACCCCAATTAGAATGGCAATCATTAAGAAGTCAAACAACAACAAATGTTGGTGAGGATGTGGGGAAATCAGGACTCTTCTACACTGTTGGTGGTATTACAAACTAGTTCAACCACTATGGAGATCAGTGTGGAGATTCCTCAGAAAACTGGGAATGGATCTGCCATATGATCTGGCTATACCACTACTGGGTATCATAGACAAAGGGATTGAAACCAGGAAACTACAGTAATATATGCATACCCATGTTCATAGCAGCACAATTCACAGTGGCCAAATCATGGAACCAACCTAGGTGTCCATCAACAGATGAGTGGATTACAAAATTGTGGGGAATACACACAATGGAATTCTACTCAGCAATAAAGAAGAACAAAATAACATCATTTGCAAGAAAATGGAAGGATCTGGAGAACATTATGTTAAGCGAGATCAATCACAAAAAAATAAGGGACATAGATTTTCATTAATATGTGCAACCTAGGGAATAGTGGGGACACACAAGGGACTCTGGTTGATAATGGAGAACCCTCAGTGGGGCAAGGGAAGTGGTACAAGGGAAGGGGAAGGGCAAGAAAGAAGCGAATCAGTGGAATTACTATCATAAACAATATGTACATGTGAAAATATACTATCATCATTCTCGGTACTTCATACAGGTAGGGGGAGTCGGGGGGACACTAAGAGCTGTGTGCATGTATATTAACATCAAATAGATATTCAATGTGATATAAGACTACAATGCACCAATAAAAGCACGTTAAAAAATAAAAAAATAAAAACTGATTTAAAAAAAAAAAACGAAGCTCAGAAAGAATGTGTTCTTTAGTAAATACCAGACATTCAACATTGGCAGAGCCTGGGTTAAACCACAGGGTTTTTTTGGTTTTGGTGTGTGTGTGTGTGTGTGTGTGTGTGTGTGTGTGGTACTAGGGATTGAACCCAGGGGCATTCTACCTCCGAGCTACACCCCTAGCCCTATTTTTTATTCTTTATTTTGAAACAGGGTCTCACTAAGTTGTGGAGGGCCTCACTAAGTAGCTGAGGCTGGCCGCAAACCCGGATCCTCCTGTCTCAGCCTCCCAAGTAAAGGCGTGTTCTTGCATACAAGTTGCACATATGGGATGGGAGAACTGCCTCAAAGGCTTCTCATTGGTCTGGGTGGTAGAGGTTCTCATCTCTCCAACAGTCTCTCAATCTTCCCTTCCTCCTGTGTGGTGTAGTCCAGCAACTAAAGGAACATAGAATTTTATTTTGTCTGGGTATACTGGTAAATTGATTCTCCAGGAAAAAAAAAGTTCCTGGATTGTAGTGTTTGCTGATTTCCAATCATGGTGTATTTTATTACTAATGTGATGTTTTCAAACTCCAAGTTGGGACAAGAAACACATCATTGACTGGTTTGAGCTGGTTTCCAGTGCACCACTGGTTCTGGCCATCTCCTCAAATGGCATCTAGCCCAAACACCTGCCTGAGCCCGGCGTGGTGGCGCACGCTTGTAATCCCAGTACTTCGTGAGGCGGAGATCGGAGGATCTGGGTTAGCGGCCAGCCTCAGCTCTCTCTCTCTCTCTCTCTCTCTCTCTCTCTCTCTCCTTAGCGAGGCCTTCCGCAACTTCGTGAGACCCGGTTTCAAATTAAGTATAAAAAATAGGGCCGGGGGTGTAGCGCGGAGGTAGAACACCCCTGCGTTCGATCCCCGGTACCGCAAAAAAAAAAAAAAAAAAAAAAAAACACCTGCCTGGCTTTCCTACATCTCCTTCATCCTCTCCTCCAATCCTGCTGCCCAATACTCCTAGCTAGTCCATGCCCACATTACCAGTGTTAGTCTGATCTATGTCAGAGATGGGAGACATCTGGATTCTATAGAAAAGCAAGATATATGACCAAGGAAACACAATAGGATGTCAGACTCAGCAGGGCCAGATCTGTTTAAACAGGTTTGGATGCCATCTTGAAGGGCCTTTGCCCTCTGGTTTCATTTCCACCTGTTGAAATTTCCATATGAAACTTGCACCAACTAGCTCCATGATAGTTTACAATTTCTATGGCAACCTACAGAACTGCCCAAATATGGTCAATTTTGCAAAGGAGAGGGAGTAGGGAGAGGAAGTCAGGAAATGAAATTTTTGGAGACAAAAATGACACCTTCCTACAAAAATCATGAATATTCTGCCCATCTGTTTGTCTGCCCACTGACCCCTACCCACCCTTAGATCTGTATAATCCTACTCCTTTTGTTTGCTCAGGGAGCAACTTGGTTTGAGAAGGGAGATTCCTAGTTCCCCCTTTACTGGCCAGTGAATAAATGCTCATCACTGTCCAGTTGTTCTCCAGGGTCATTATTGACTTTACTCCAGGGAAAAAGAAGCCAAGATTTGAGGGAAATTATTGGTTAACAGAGGTATCACTCATAATTCTCCTCAAAAATGATAGCACTTAAGATCATAGATTCTCAGTAATGATGATATTACTGATTATCCAAAATATATTAGTATAAGGTTATCAAAAGAATTTAGGGCTGTATAGAGAGAACTACATTCCTACCGTACCATTAATATACTAGGTAACCATGAGCAAATCACTTAGCTACTATGAACCTTGGTTTATTCATTTGTAAAATGAAGATAATGGAGTTCATGAAGTCAATGAATATTTTCCATTCCTTAAATTCCATTATTCTATAGTACTTTTGTGTGTGTGTCTTACTGGGTATTGGACCCAGGGCATTCTGCCTTAAAGGTTCACCCCCAGCCCCTTTTTATTTTTTATTTTGAAACAGAGTCTCACTAAGTTGCTGAAGCTGGTCTTGAACCTGTGATCCTCCTATCTCAGCTTCCTAAAGACTGGGATTACAGTAGCCACCATGCCTCCCAAGGACTGGGATTATTTTAGCCACCATGTCTGGCTAAAAATGTACTTTTATAAATGTAAATCATTCTTAAAATTCAATGTCATTTTGATTTTGAAACAAGTCAGCATCATCATGTTTTATTTCATAATTACCCTTTCCCAATATTTCATGTTAAGAGTTACTCTAGTCACCATTAGCTTTCTTCTCAGCTCCTCTAAGATCAACTTCACACCTTGCCATTAGAGAACGCAGCATGTAAGTGCTTTGGTAAGTGATGAGTGGTTAAAATGAAAATTAAAATAACAATTCTTAACTAATTTTGTAAAAGTGATCATGTCAAAGATTTAAAAGCACACAAAAAGATACCTAGTCAGAAAACTCCTTAAAATGAAAGTCTGTGATGCTTAAATATTTTTAACATACCTCTGATGAAGTATTTTCTGCATGACCATTTTCCTAACAGGCATTAGGAAAAAAACATGTTTAGAGAAAATATTTTGTTCACATGCAGCTTCACAGGAAATGTAAGATGATATGGTGAGATTAAGTTTTATATTCAATGAGAAAGTCAAAGTATATTCTTAAACCAAACAACACTAATCTGTAAGTCGCACAATTCTTCACTTGGTATCTTTCTGGATATTCCAAAATTTTTTATTTTATTTTATTGTTCTCTCTAAACTTCAAGACTTTTCAGAATCTTGTGCTTATTTTCGCCTTTCCTCCATTAATTCAGTGTGTGGTGAGGTAATTGCAAGCCAAGGGGTTGGTGCATAATCCTTTTTGCATGGTTTGGCTTAGCATTCTGGAATTCACAATTTCACAAATAGAGACAAGTGGAACAATTGCTCAAGCTGATATTGGATGCAAGTTTTCAGCCTGTTTTCTCAGCATGATAGGTAATAAAATCAAGAAACTACAGGTTTTAAGTGAATCTAGAGGTCACCTATTTCCCTATAACTTATATATATGGTTGGGGACCTGCATTATCAGCTTATTTGAAATGAAGAATATCAGGCTTCATCTTCTACCTGCTAAATCAGACACTACCTGTTACCAAGATCTCCCAAATGACCTTCTTTCCTTCAGTATACCACTTCCAACCAAGTGACAGCCCAGCCTCTACTGTAGTGCATGCAGTCACAGAATTCCCTACCTCCCCAGGCAGTTCATTTCAGTTCCTTCTTCCCCTAAAACATCCTAAACACTACTTAAGATTCATTTGGGGACATTGCTTTAATGGTAACTTTCTCTTGCTTAGATGAATCATTCAGTGTCCAAATTTATTAATCCAAATGTAATCTAAACTTGTCCATCCTTATTTACAATCTTCTCTCTATGGTGCCTCTACTTCAACAAGATCGGTCTATCTGTGTTGCATAATAACCTTAGTAAATTCTGCCAGGGACCTGGTCCATACCTTTCTTCCTCTCTGGAAGTCTCCTTCCTTATCTTTCTGCTCATTTTGATACTGTTCACCTCATGTAATTTGCCAGTCAGAATAGCATGCTGGCATTATTTTAATTGGTTTTATTATGATTTAGGTATGGTGAGGCCAACAGGTCAAGATGTTATTGCCATCAAAGAGATAGTTTGTAAATCATAATTCCCAAGAGGAAGTGTCATGCCATTCTATGGGGTAGGGGGCATATGAGGAAACAGCAGGGTCAATCAGGAAGCAGAGGAAGCGGGGAAACCCATAGGCAAGAACCTTTAATATGGTTTTGTGGGAAGGAGTGGGAGAGGTAGAGTAAGCATGCTTAGGATTAGCTAGCTGAAATTATTTTATTGGTCTCCGAGGCATAGGGGATATTATTAAACCATATTAAAGGTTCTTGCCTATGGGCTTCCCCTCGCCCTGCTTGTCTGGTACCTAGGATGATGTACCTAGGGCATAGGGGATGTCCTGCTTGTGCAGCTCTAGGTTATGTTGCCCCAGGGCAAGTAAATAGTGGCCTGGAGCATGGGAGCCCAGTAAAGGCCGTAAGGGGAAGTGTCTGCCCTAGATGGGTTGGTTTGAGTTTGGAAGGCATGCTCAGGCCAAGCGATTAACTATCTCTAGGATTTGTCTAGCTGTGGGAGGGGCAGTCCCTCCAGGGTCAGCCAACACTCCAGATGTCAAAACATCAGAATACAGAAAATAAAAGACACAGTTCGTACACTCCCTAAACCTCGTAGGAGTACTTTTGTCTTTATCTGCAGCAGGAACATTTGTCTTTGTACTCTCCATGGGAGGCTGAGAGGGAAATTTGACAATTCAATCATCCTGCAGGGTACCTCCAGCTTACACTCTCAGTGGTAACAAGGCACAAGGCATCACGGACACAAAGGAAGATTAATGGGAGAAGCCGAAGCTGCCATGAGAAAGCCCTTCTCCAAGCATCTCTGTTTTTCTTCAACAGTAAAGCTGGAGGTGCTTTCTAGAGATTATATCCAGGCTTTAATTTATCAACCAAAATGTCTGCAAATGACAAAACTGGAAGGCTCCTGCTGGATGGTTGCCTGGATGGCTCTGAGTTCAGCAAGCAGGGCATCCCCTTGGGGTTTCCAGCTATGCCAAATTCCTGATTTCTCTGGGAGAAAAGTCAAAGTGCCACAGCAGCCTGAAGTGTGTGCTTACAGAAAGCTCAAGAAGCACTTGATTTGTTGTGGGGTCTGGTATCTGTGCACATGTCCACAAGTACACATGCATGCTAAGGCACACATACTCATACACACTCCAAATGGCAGATGACAGGACAGGTTTGAACAAAATCCAACTGTCTTTTCTTTCCTTTCAGTCCAACTGGAAGCCTCACATTTTTACAGGGTGTTCCCCGCTCATGACAATGCGATTGGGGCTATAGAACTGAAGTTGAAGGGATCCTTTTGCCTCTATATTTAAGTTCTGGGGTCTCTCCCAGAGGAAACACTGGGGAGATCTTTCTAATAGAATGGTAGGATTCTGTAATATAGGGAAATGTGGCAAAAATTCCTTTCATTCTTGTTCAGCTGAGGATCACAGGCAAAATCTTAGACAAGTTTAAGAGGATGGGCCTAAGTTATTCAAAACAACAAATAATCCATAATCCTTTTTTATAATGAAAAATTGTTGCTCGAAATTGATATTTTGTTTCTGGTGATCCTTGACTGCCCATTTGGCCACAGTGGTGAGTTTCCACGAAGCTGGTTGGAAGCTCTGTGTTTCTGGGAGGGCTTGCTCTCTGTAGGAGGTAGGGTGCAGGTGACTGGCCATTTCAGTGAGAGATCCCCAGTTGTCACTATCTAGAAGTCTTCTCTCTTGGCTTTTCAGATTCTTACATGTCCTATGTGAATGTCCTACATGAAGACGTGGGCAGTAGGTATAGACCTAATTGACAGAGCTCTAGGATGCCAGTGGGGAAAGGAAGCTGATGAATCACACCATTCAGTAAACATTAGTTTCTCTATTCGCTGTTGTGACGATAGCCCCCCACCCCAGCCATGGACCATCAACTCTAGAAAGCAAACATCTCAGCTTCCCCAACAGAGATGGGAGAAACTGCCTCACTGCCTAAGTTCAAGGAGGAGACCCAAGGTTTTGACTATTTCTTGGGCAGACTTTTGATCAATCCCATCTCCAGTTGTGTCCGCATGCCTGTCTCCAGACATGTCCAGTATTTCCAGTCAATTGGGGTTGGGTAGTGAGAATCAACTTGCTTCTTGTTAGTTTCCTCCACATAAGCATAGATTGTATCCAGGCTTTAATTCATCAACCAAAATGTCTGCAGATGACAAAACTGGTAGGCTCTTGCTGGACAGTCACACGGATGTGTGACTGAGCCTATCTGCTCAGATAATTACCGCTGTTCCATCTGCTTCCTCAAATGCAAAATTCTGATCCCCTGCCTTCAATGCAACCATCACCTCTCTCATTCTCTAGGGTCTTATGGTTTTGGGGGGAGGTGAGGAAAAGGAACATCTCTCACGGAGGGATGACATAGCTGTGCTCCCCAGTTCCCAACACATCACTTGGTCAAAGCAAGTGTCCTCTCTCTTGCTTATTTGTTTATGTTTAGTTATTCTTCTTTAAAGAGTAATTAATTCTTTTCCCACTTACACTCTTTTCCTTCTCCAAAGACTATAATTTCTTGCATATTTAATGCATATGCTTTTGTTTGAGTTCTTAATGTGTATTTTTGTTTCATGTGTATAGACTTAAATATATGGTATTATGTTATAGTTCTTATTTCATTTATGACTTTTTTTCATTCAGTATCATGTTTTTAACATCTAACCGTATTACTCTGTCTACAGCTAATGATTTATATCTTTTCCTATTCTTTTGCTGGTATCTCCCTTAATTGTGGTCATATGGATTGAGGTTCCATATATTATTTTTTTTTTGTAGCACTGAAGATTGAACGCAGGACCTTATACATGCTAGACAAGTGCTCTACCACTGAACCATACCCCCATCCCTTCTTATTTTATTTTGAGACAGGGTCTTGCTGAGTTGCCCAGGCTGACCTGGAACTTGCAGTCTTCCTGCCTCAGCTTCTCAAGTGTCTGGGATTACAGACTAATTGTTCTTTCTTAAAACATATCTGTAATTCATCTCTACAAATTCCAGTTTTAGGTTTTTTTTTAAATGGGTCAAGAACTGGAATGTTTCTCAACAATTTGAGTGCAAAATTCCCCCAGATTTTAGTTACTTTACCCCAATCTTTTTTTATTTTGTTTTACTGGAGATTGAACCCAGGAGCATTCTACCACTGAGCTACTACGCCCCTATTTTTTTATTTTGAAACAGGATTTCACTAAGTTGGTGAGGGCCTCTCTAGTTGTTGAGGAGGGTCTCTAACCTGCAATCCTGTCTCAGCTTCCTAAATACTAGGATTATAGGGGTGCATTACCCCACCCGACTAATCCAGTTTGAGGGTAAACATAACAGAATCATGGTGATCTTACACTTGAGTTAGAAGGAGACTAGTCCCAGTGCATTAAAGAGCAGTGAGTATTCAGCAGGCTGCGGGCATCAGCCGTAAGCACTGATCCAGAGAGTCATTCAAGGAGAACTCCTACCATTTTTTTCTTGCTTTTTTCTGAAAATACCACATCCAATCTGACTCTTTGTTTGATGTATTTAGGTTCTAGTGTGCTTAAGTAAGAGTAACTCACAACAGGCCAGGATAAAGAAGAGTTCAACATAGTTCTCTGGGGAGATGGGAGAAAGATACAGGTACTGTAGCTGCCAGATGTATTTATTCCAAATATGTGGTATCCAGGTTCTATCAAATCAAATCTCTTTTTTCACCCAGGATTTAAAATAGGCTCATGGTTAAAGAACTCAAAAGCAAATAATATGAGGCTTTGAGTTTACAATCATTTTCCCAGTCTGCCTTCCGGTGGCAGTTCCCGGATCATCTCCAGTGAATCCTCATGTTCTTTCAGAAAACTTATTCTTATATGCTACAAAGAATCTCTCACCCAAGAAATACAAAACACTGTGCAGACATTATCTCATTCTCTCTTCAAAGTATCTGTGAAAGAAAGGGATACATGACAAATAGATGCTGTGCTTTATACGGAAAGAAACTGAGGCTCAGAAAGGAAATTGGGTAATTAAAGACCATGTCACAGAAGCAACCGGAGATGACAGGAGTGTGATGCCACATTTAAAGGAAATCCTCTTCCCATTCCACTTCAAAAAGCCAAGGGATCCAGGCGTGGCAGCACATACTGTAATCCTAGCACTTAGGAGACTGAGACGGGAGGATCACAGGTTCAAGGGCAGCCTCAGTAAGTAGTGAAACTCTCATCGACTTAGTGAGACCCTGTTTCAAAATAAAAATAAAATAGGACTGGGGTGTGTCACAAAGGTAGAGTGTTCCTGGGTTCAATCTCCAGTACCACAAAGAAAAAGAAGCAAAGGGAAAATAAACGCATGGGTAAACATAAGCATGTTTGTGGCACTGGCATCACAAAGCTTGCTTATATTTAGCATCAATAGGAGCGGTTAATGGAGTTGATGTCGAAGCTGCCTTTTTCTCCTCAGATATCACTTTCTTGCTGTTTTTGGCTGACACTTGGAAAACAGACGTGGAGTGATAAGCTCAGAGGAATAAATGGACCAGTAGCATGTGGCAAGGTTTTTATTGTTTTCTGGCACCCTAGAATATTTCTTGGCATATGTAACCTTTATCTACTAATGACAAGCTAGCTAACAATCAGCTGAAAAGGGCACAGGGATTTATATTCCAAAGGAAAGAAAATATAAACTAAAAAATAATCATCCTCCAATTTCCCACATTTTTTTTAGGTTTTACATTTACATCAGGCCTGGAAGAAAATCTGTTTGCATCAAAGAGGAAGTCAATATTTATATTTTTGTTTTATTCTAAGCCAAATTGAGACAAAATTAAGCAGAAACCAAATCTATTTGCATGTGTGGCAGGACCTCAATTTAAATCTAAGCTGTGTTTGTTTTATGTTCCATTCATCTCTTGGCATAGCCAAAGAACGGTGGTCCAAAACTCCCCGGAGTCTACTTATAGACAAACCTGTAGACCTCTTCTTGGGGGACAGGGCTCCTCATCCTAAGGGAAGACTAATGTAAAGTGCTTCTATTTGGTTAGAATAATGGGACAGAATGTGAGAGTATGAAATCTCCCTCCAGTGCAGGGAGGGTCAGGCACCAAAACCAGAAGCGACCAGGCCATGATGGTTGAAAGCAGAGCCTCTGTCTACTATGGTAATGAAACGTCATCATGAGAAAGCACTGACTCTGCTGTGCTTTATGTAATCATCATGATGAAAAATGCAAGATTTTAATATAGTGGCAAAAAATGCAACTAACTTATAGTTTACAACCACATAGTTCATATTGCACACTGTCGTATTTCACATTTCTAATAGACGCATTTTGTTTTCCCTCTAAGACACAGCTACACAAACTCTCTCTGTAAAGGGCTGGATGGTAAATATTTTGGGCTTTTTGTGTCATATAGGTCTCTGAGGCATATTATTCTTTGTTGTTGTTGTACTTTACAGCATTTTGAAAATATAAAACCATTCCTAGCCCACTGGTCAAACATAAACAGGCCACAGAGCTAAGCATGGTGGTACTCACCTGTAATCCCAGTACTTGGGAGGCTGAGACCAAAGGAAAGCAGGTCTGAGATTAACCTCAGTAACTCAGAGAGACCCTCAAGAACTTAACAAAATAAAAACTAAAAAAGACTGGGGGTATAACTCAGAGGTAATATAAATAAATAAATAAATAAATAAATAAATAAATAAAGTGCCTGGGTTTATCCCCAGTACCAAACAAACAAAAAACCAAACAGGCCAAGGGACAACTCTTGCCCTAAGGCACTGGGCTTTATGTTGGTAATTAGGGCGAGAGCTGGATGGTGGAGGGCTTGGTCTGCCATCATTTTCCACTGCACTTCCTCCCCTCTGCCAAAATGACAACTGTTGATCAGATTGTCAAGTTCTTTCACCAATCCTGGATATTCAGATCCGAGACCTGGAGCTGTAATTAGAGAATGAATAAGCCGGGCGTGGTGGTGCATCCCTGTAATCCCAGTACTTGGGAGGCTGAGACAGGAGGTTCGCAGGTTCAAGGACAGCCTCAGCAAGTAGTGAAATTCTCATCAGCCTAGCAGTGAAACAAAATTATTCATTCTACCAAAAAAAAGAAGGAATAATTCTGCTTCACTTTAAGAGTCCTGGGTAGCAGTGCTCTTCCTCTCTGTGTTCCAGAACATGATGCTAAAGTTGGAGAGATGAAGGGCACTTTCCCCACTTACTCTGGGTGCATGGACACCATGCAGTGGCTCTTGAGCAGTGAGCTGACTGGCCTACAGGAATCCTGGGGAAGAAGATAGGACCCTAAGTGGGCATCAATGCTCAGTGCTGGCTGGATGTGCAGCAGCAGCAGGAGCTTGAGGCCGTGCGGGTGTGCAGTGCCTGTGGCTATGCAGGTGTGCTGTGCAGGTGTGCTGTGCAGGTGTGCCGTGCAGGTGTGCCATGCAGGTGTGCTGTGCCCGTGGCCATGCAGGTGTGCTGTGCAGGTATGCTGTGCCCGTGGCCATGCAGGTGTGCTGTGCAGGTGTGCGGTGCAGGTGTGCCATGCAGGTGTGCCGTGCAGGTGTGCCATGCAGGTGTGCTGTGCCCGTGGCCATGCAGGTGTGCGGTGCAGGTGTGCTGTGCAGGTGTGCCATGCAGGTGTGCCATGCAGGTGTGCTGTGCCCGTGGCCGTGCAGGTGTGCCATGCAGGTATGCTGTGCCCGTGGCCATGCAGGTGTGCTGTGCAGGTGTGCTGTGCAGGCGTGCCGTGCCTGTGGCCATGCAGCTGGCAAAGCCCTGGCCATGGACACTGTGCTAAAAGTTGAGTAGAAAGGTATGCCGTGACAGGTGTCCTGTGGGTACAGACAAGACTGTTTGCACTGCCCTGTGAGACACCACCTGGGGACACTCGGGAAAAGAGAGGGGACTTGGTAAATAGTAAGAACCAAGCCAAAGAAGTGCTGCTTCCTATTAAAATAGGAATATCCAAGGGCTTAAAGATGACCTGGAGAAACACGGCTCACGTGGGTTTGTCAGTTTGGTCCTGGTGTTGTCCTCTCACATCAAAGTAAATCATTTTCATAGAAGAGAATAGTGCCCAGAGACCAGGAAACCAATGTGCCAGTGCTCGGCAGGCTACACAGTAGCTGAGCGACCTTGGGAAGGTCAGGTCGCTTAATCCTCTAGGCCTCAGGTGGTTCCTCTGTACACTGAGTTAATGCAAAAATGTCTGAGTCATTCTCTTTTGAATGTGTTACACAGTAACTTAATATTAATGTCATTAATTAACTAATGATTGTTGATAGAGAGACTCGGATACATAGTGCTAAGTAATGAGACCACTCAAGGAAAGAAAGTGAGCCTTCACCCTCAAGAATCTTGGTAAAAGTGAACCAAGAATCACAGACGGGTTCTGAAAAGCTGGAGTTGCTGTGAGACTGCAGAGGACGGACACTTCCATGGCCATCGGAACCTGGCCCCCATTCCCTGGGGGAACACTTTATTGGGGAACCAGAGAAGGAGGGACAGCAAAGGCAGTGTGTTCCTAATATGACACTAGACCTCCCGGCCAGCAGCGCGGAAAGCCCTGTGCCTCCAGGCACTGCGAAGGCTGGGGATGGGGCAGGGGAGGAAGGGACAGGAGTCTACCTGTCTCTCATTGGTCAACATTCCTACTGTGGAAGGAATTCCCTCCCTTAAGTGTATTTGACCTGGCCCCAAGTTTGGGGGGGCCAGAGCCTGGGTTATATTGATTGGTGCAGAAACTCTGGGGGAGCTGAACCTCATGGGTCACAGTGGACTCAGGCTGGGCCACCAAGGTCTTTGCAGTCTCCTCGTGGTGGGCTGGAGGGAGCCATGCCTGAGTGCAGCTCCTCCCCCACCCCGGGAATGGCTGAGAGAGGCGGCAGGGTTAGGAGCTGTGGCAATGATAAGCCACAGGCTCTTCACTGAGCAAGTAACTGAGGACCAGAAGACAGAAGAAACCCGGTGAATCTGGGGAGGTGCAAACATGGAGCCAAAGTAAACTAAACAGAGTTGAAATGGTTTCCCAGAGGAGGTGATACTTCAGCTACCTCTGGAAGGAAAGAGGGACTTCCAGGTTGACAAGCTGGGGGCCCATGAGAAGGAATAGGGATGACAGTGAAAGGTGGTAACCAGCAATTTTTAGACTAAGAATAATATTTGCACCCGGGCACGTAATCCCAGTGCTTGGGAGGCTGAGACAGGAGGATCACAGGTTTGAGACCAGCTGTAGCAACTTAGTGAGGCCCTCAGCAACCTAGTGAGAACCTGTTTCAAAATAAAAAATAGAGCCGGGCGTGGTGGTGCATGCTTGTAATCCCAGTACTTGGAAGGCTGAGACAGGAGGATTGCAGGCTTGAGGACAGCCTTAGCAAGTAGTGAGACTCTCAGCAACCTAGCAAGACCCTGTTTCAAAAATAAAAACAAGATTCTATTTGATTGCAGGTAATCTTTAGATGGTGGAAGATCTCTCTGAGGAGTGAGTATCTATCAGCAAAACCTAGAGAAACAAAAGATACTCATGAAGACTTCCTGGAGAATTCACATCTTCATCTACCAAAATAAATTTAAAAATTAAAAACGAAAAACCATTCTGGAAGGCGGAGATTAAAGATGGCGGGATAGAGGAAGACAGCGTGTTTCAGGTGCTCTGAGACTGAGAACTCAACCAGCAGGAAGACTGCCCAGCTGGGGATTCATGGAGCATGAACAAAGGAGATCTCTTCATTCTGGACAGTCGTTCCATCGTCACTAGACTCGGATCCTACATGGGCACAGTGGGAAAGATTTTGTTATATACAAATGTCACGATGGAGAGATGACCGATCGTCATCATTTATTCATTCATTCAGTTCATTGAAAATATAATTGTTTGTGCCTACTATGTGTAAAGCATGCCATTGTCCTCAAAGGTTAAACCAGAGAAGTCCTCTAATTCTGTGTAAACTGTTCTCCATAGATATTCTGACATGAGGATATTTTTAGTGACTGATCCTTGATCTTTTTAACTTCTTCAGTTTATGGTTTTGATCATCAGGGTCCATATATTTTTTAAATTCCCATGCTTTCCTAAATAGGGTTTCATTAATTCTATTCCATACATAACTCTCTCACATGAGCCATCTGCGAAGTCAGCATGGCAATTTGTTGATTAAATATTGACTCGGGGAAGATTTTAAGCACTGACAAATTTAGTCGCAAACAGACGACTGCTCCTTTCTTGCCTCTGAGCATGATGACATACATTCAATTGTTATCCCTTATAAGGAAAAAATGTGTGAAAGGATTTTTTTATTCACAACTTTGCATATCACCACTTGAGTTGACATGAGCAGTATTTTAATGAGCCTTAAGGTTTTACAAGGCCATTTTGTACTGCCGGGTTTAAACATGCAGGAGAGAGGGGAGAAAATGTGCTAGGCTGCAGCAGAATTGGTATGCTGCCCTGCGGATGTGTGCTGCCCCTGTGTTTCCAGCTCACTAACTCTAGTCCTCCAATTCCAAAAATTCTCTGATCCCAAAGTGCTTATAACCTGGAACCCCACCATTATTTAATTTCCTTCACTCTACTCTGGTCCTTTCTTCTCTCTCTTTTGGTCTTAGAGATTGTGGTCCTTCATTCTGACTCTTCCTGTGTGCCTCTACAGCTTTCTTCCACTACACAGTTTCTCACTCTATTTATCTAAAAAAAAAAAAAAAAAAAACCAGGCAGGGTGGTGCATGCTTGTAATCCCAGTACTTGAGAGGCTGAGACAGGAGGATCGCAGGTTTAAAGCCAGCCTCAGCAAGTTAGTGAGACCCTGTTTCCAAATAAAAATAATAATAAAAAAATAGGTCTGGGGGTATAGCCCAGAGGTAGAAGGCCCCTGGGTTCCATCCCCAGTACCACAAAAAAAAGAAAAAAAAAGAAAATCCACAATTCCGATTAATCCAGTGCTCTGCTTACTCCATACCTGCACCTGTGCTATGGTTGGAAACACACACACACACACACACACA
>PVJS01011789.1:0-45050 GCA_004027185.1 Glis glis
GGGACACCAAGAGCTGTGTGCATGTATATTAACACCAAACTGATACTCATTGTGATGTGAGACTACAATGCACCAATAAAAACATAAAAAAAGAAATTAAAAAAAAAAAGAAAAGAAATAGCAGATCCATAGCCAGGTGTGGTGGCACATGCCTGTTATCCCAGTACTTGGGAGGCTGAGACAGGAGGCTGATCACAGGTTTGAGGACAGTCTCAGCAAGTAGTGAGACTCTCATCAACCTAGGGAGACCCTGTTTCCAAATAAAAATAAAATAGGACTGGAGATGTAACTCAGAGGTAGAATGCCCCTGGGTTCAATCCCCAGTGCCACAAAAGAAAAGAAAAGAAATAGCTGAACCATTGAGTCAGGGGGCAACAAATGTTTTCTTTAAGGGGCCAAGTTATAAATATTTTAGGCCATACAGCCTCTGTCACAATGCTTGGCCTTGTCTGAGTAGCAGAGAAAGCAGCTGCTGACGATGCATAAGCTAATGGGCATGTTCCAATAAAATGTTATTTATAGAGGCCCTGTTTCAAAATAAAAGAATAAAAAATAGGGTTGGGGGTGTAGCTTGGAGGTAGAATGCCCCTGAGTTCAATCCCCAGCATCGCAAAAAATAAATAAATAAAAATAAAATGTTATTTATAAAAAAAATTGGCAGCTGGCCAGCAGGCCCTAGTTTACCAATCCTTGTTCACGATGGACCATCTGAAAGAATATACACTGATAGAAAAACAGGCAAGATCTGAACAAGCAATGAACAGAAAGTAATATCCAAAGGGCTAATAAATATTCAAACAGTTCACCCTCCCTCATCACTAGGAAGTTTGTGATCAAGTTCCCTCCTTAACACAGCCCCAAGAAGCCTTCTGGTACTTCTAGGATGGCAGGAGGCATCCATGCAAATGAGACCAGTATTGCAGCAGCCTGAGGCAGCTCTCCCCTCCCCACCTGGATAAAGGAAACCGGCCCCATCTGGTCTTATTTACACTGAAAATATCCGGGACCCTCCAGGGCGCCCTCAGATGTGTGTAATAAATGCATCTCTTCCATTGAGCAAGTGAAGGAGACAACAGTGTCTGGTGAAGCCATTGATAAGGGACAGAGAAAACTTCCAGACCATCCTTCTGGAAGGTTAAATTCGTTCTCTGTAAAAGGAGAACTGGACAATGGGAGAACAGGGCAGACACAGAGAGCCTTGCAGAACCTTTCGCTTGGTCAGCTGTAACACATTCTTGGGAACACTGCTGATAACATACATTTTAAATGAGTCCAGCTAAAGGAGAGTTCACCATTAGAAAAACATCCCACTCCCCCAAAGTGTGATCAGTGGGGAAACTCATAGCTGCAGAGTCTGCAAAACACTCCATCTTCCCTGGATTAAGTTTGCAACCTGGGAAAACACTAGAAACAGATGGTTCATGATCTGGGTTTAACAACCTGAGAGGAGATACATTTCTTCTTGCCACGAACTAATTAAGGAAGCCCGCGCACTGCCCCCCTGGGTGGCTGAGAGGGTTCTGATTAAGTTGGTGCTAAAGTCAGGAAAGACCCCAAGCAACAGTGCTTCAGAGACAGGTCTTTCTTACCAGTTAAGCAAGCTGACTTGCTCCAAGTCAGCACCCCGCAAACAGCACTGGCATTCTCCAGAGGTGACTCAGTGGTGCTCCCAAACAACTCCTGGTGTGACTACCATGTGTGCCTGGAGCCCTGCACCCCATACTGGGTACCAGTGGTCCACTTCCCCCAGGGCTACACAGTCATACATCCTGCCAGGACCATTGGGCATCAGTGGTCCTCTGCTGACTACATACACACACACACACACACACACACACACATCCCACACCCTTCCCAGGACCAAGCAGCATTGACCTGTTCCTTGGCTCCCTGTCTCACTTTCTCACTTTGCTCCTTGTACTCATGTAGCACCACTTGTGCCCCACGTCTCACTGAGACTTTCATGAAAACAGCTCTTTTAACTTCTGTCTGGAGCCTTCTTCTCAGTAAAATAGGGCTGATACCATAGGCTTAAGACATCATGTAGTTGTCTTCATCCTTTTTCTCCCTCATCTCCATCAATTCTTGAACCTACTGGGCAGGGGCGGGGGCTACATCCGAAGGCCTCCTGCAAACTGACTACCCTGTACAAAGTGATGGCACACAGGGCTGCCTCCCAGCTATGCCCACATACTCTGGAGATTCTAAATACCCACATCACATAAGAAAATCAAAATAGCAAAAGCTCGCTGGACTCAAGAAAATGGTGGTCTGAATTACTAAAAGCCTAAATTTCAATACTGTAAAGAAATATATTTATTCATTTATTGACCAGCAAATATTTATTGTGCATTTACTTCCAGAAAGATAGAAGCATAGCAACCATGCCTTCACTCCCCATGCCGTGGCCCATGGCAGACATTACTAGTTGACCATGTACATCTCCACTAAACCTTGATGAGATAGCATCTTTCTCCAAAGAGTATTTCAGGCAACTACTACCCATCAATAGAAATTGGTCTGTGAAATAAAACCAACTTGCCATTCCTAATCAGTGGCACATTGATGGCATTAGATCCTAGAGCTATCAAGATGAATACAAATAAGATTCCTGCCTTTGAGCAACAGCTGGGTAACCAGATACATGGCACCTAACTATCCATACAGAGTCTGAGGGAAGAGGGCCATGCTTTTCAGGGGAGGTTTAGCTGAGGAAGTAATATTTGCTTAAAAATAGTAAAGTGCCACAGTGGGATAGAGGGAGTAGGGTGGTCCAGGCAGACAGCAACACAATCAAAGGCAAGTGAGCAGACATGCCCTGGTGTGTCGGGGAATGTCTCATGGGGACAGACCAAAAGGAAAGGTGAGAAATACAGACTGGAGCCAAACTTTGAAGGGCCTAAGAGAGGGAATGTCAATTAGAAGACAGGGAGAAGACAGTTGAAAGTTTCTGAAAAGCATAGTGATCAGATCAGATCAGATCTTTAGAAAATGAATTCTACGATCATGATGGATAGGAGATTTTAAGACATGTCATTAGAGCCAGGAGGCCCAATCCAGAAATTAAGTTGTCAGACAAGGCCAGTGGGTTTCAGTTAATGTTTATTGAATGAATGGGTGATGGTGGGTTGGGGCAGGGGGTGAGCCAGCAGGGATCGGGCCCTCAGCCCTGCTCCAACTAAATAAGTTCTCTTATCTATAAACTGGGCTTTCACATACAGTTTGTTTGAAGGAAGTATTCTGTGTTCTTAAAAAAGAAGCCTTGGGCAGGAGGTGATGAGAGCCTGATTTAAGGCAGTATCCCTGAGAGAAGAGGGACAGAAGGCAGCTTGAGATTTCCAGAGCACAGAGCTGGTGGTGACCAATAACCTGTGAGTATGGGTGTTTTATTTTTTATTTCTTGTATTTAATATGCATTTATTGGTGCATTGTAATTATATATCATCAGGAGGTTCAGAGCAATAGAAACATACCTGCATACAGCACTTGATGTGTTCCCCTCTGGGTCCCACTCCACTCCCCCCCCCCAGTACCTGTTATTGAGAATATCAGTATCTTATATTTTTTATTTTATACTTTCAAGAACAAAATAATACAAACAAAAATGTCAAGTGAAGTCTTCCCGAATCTGAAAAACACTTGCATTTTTAATGCAAATTGATATCGAAACATTATTTTAAACATCATATTGCTAGGTAGAGTAAATATTTCCCTGTAAATTTGGCATGAGCTTTGATTTGCTTAGTCAATCCTTACCCCCGCACCACATACACCACTCTTGGCTAAATTATTAGCCTCAGCCTGAAATATACATTTCTAATTAGTTCCAATTAATAAAGTTTATAAGGGGTACCCTTGGCTCACCCACAATTTGTCTTTTAAGCCATTAGAAAAAGTCAACAATCCCAATCAGTCCCTCCTTTGGAACATTTAAAACATGAATGAGTGAGCTATATGCTTCCACACATCAATGGTAAAAGAATAGTGTTATAGGCTAGATGTTTGTCCCCCTCAAAAAAAATTCATATGCTGAAATACCAGTGTGATGGTATTAATGAGTAAGGCCTTTGGGAGGTATGTTAGTTGGTTTTCCATTATTGTCATAAAATACTGGGATAATGAGCTTGTAAAGAGAAAAGTTCATTTTGGCTCACAATCCTGGACGTTTTGGTCCATGGTCAGTTGGTCCTGTTGCCTCTGGGTCTGTGGCAAGCTGGTACATTATGACAGGGGCACAGGGAGGAGGAAGCCCATTCACCTTATGGCCAGGAAATAAAGAGAGAGGGGAGAGCCGGGTGTGGTGGCACATGCCTGTAATCCCAGTACTTGGGAGGCTGAGACAGGAGGATTGCATATTCAAGGACAGTTTCAGCAACTTAGTGAGACCCTCAGCAACTTAGAAAGACCCTGTTTCAAAATAAAAAATAAAAAGAGCTAGACTGCCCCTAGGTTCAATCCTCAGTACCGCCCCACACACACACACAAAAGGGGACTGGGGTCAATATATCCCATTCAAGAACAATCCCCCAATAACCTAACTTCCTCCCACTAGGTTCCTCCTCTTGGAGGTTTACTACCTCCCAGTAGAGCTATGGGCTAGGGACTAAGCCTTTAACACACGGGACTTGGGGGGACATTCCAGACCTAAGCTATAGCAGGAGGTGATTAGGTCATGAGGGTGGAGGTTGCTTGCTTGAGATTAATGCCCTTACAAAAGAGACCCTCAAGAGATCTCTGCTCTCCCTCATGTGAGGATCCGATGAGAAGACAGTCATCTATAACTCAGGAAGCAGGGTCTTACCAGACACTGGGTCTGCCAGCACCTTGATCTTAGATTTCCCAGCTTCCAAAACTGTGAGAAAAAAAACTCTGTTGTTTAAACCACCTGGTCAACAGTACTCTTTTATAGCATTCTGAACTGAATTAAAACAACTAGGGATTCCCAATTCCCATCTGTTCCCTCATTTCCCCCTTTGGTTCCCTCCCCAAACCCTGGAGAATGAATGCTATAGCAAGAAGTCTTCCCTGCTCAGCAAGGAAAAGGAAATGGGAAGGGGTTGTGTACTGGTCCTCAGAATTGGAGTTCTCAAAATTTTGGAACACTGTTCTGGGGACCAACAATATAGGAGTACCATTATGTTGTTTTCCAAGAAAGAATATTAGAAAAACAAGTACCATTTACTATAATCATTTCCAAACAGACAATTCAGCACTCAAAAGTATAAAGGTCATCTCCAGAGAAAAAGGGTGGTTCTTTACACTGAAGACATTTTGTTCTGTGTAGAACTTTCTGCCCTAGATTTAAATGCTGTGTTTCACTCTGACCCAGTGAGATCATTTTCAGTGACCAGTACAACCCAAGGGCTGGGTTTGAGAGCCAGCAGGGTAGGATATTAGCAAGTTCCCAGAGCCTGGGGGGAAGAGGGGGGAGAGCTCCTGCTTATTTCCCCAACCTGGGACCCTGGCGTCTAGGCAACTGCAAGGGAAACAGCCACTACTTGAAGAGGGAGCTATGATCCTGCCTTCTGTGCTGGGGCTGGAATTTGCTTTTCTGTAAATGAAACAGTTTGAAATGGAATTATGGAACTATGTCAGGAGCAGTCAGGTACTTCGGACAAAGCTGTGTGTGAAATAAACTTCTCTAAAATTACCTGGGAATTCAACCTAGGAATTCAAATTATATCGTTTCTATCTAAAGTATAATGTGGCATCCCAACAAGTGACTTGGAAATGAATTATGGAGCACAGTCTGATCAGAAGCAGGAGGCAACCTGTATTCCTGTGAGCCTCCTGGTCCCTTTAGACTCAACATGCATTGTTACTGACATTCCTAATCCTCAGATGCAAATACTGACTAGCATTTAAGTGGCACTTTTCATTCATGAGCTTAGAGCACTTTCTGAAAATGTGTGCTCTTGCCACCTCTGGGACATCGGCCTGGATGGTAAAGTTCAGCTGCAAGTTGGAGTCATGGGTTTAGTTCTGAATCTGCCATCTATTCGCTTTCAGCCTCTGGGCCAGGCTGAGGAGAAGCACTTTACCTTTGAGCTCCTCTCCATGGCCAGAGTTCCATGAGTTTAGGATTTTATGGAGAGTAGGTCATAGAGGGAGACGGGATCTTTCCATAGCTCTCCTTTTTGGTCAAAATGAAGTAAGAATTGTCCAACCACTTTATTGGGATGTCTTTATTTTTATGAATTTTCCACCAATACATTGCTTTGTGTAGTTGGCTTGAGTTTTGGGGACACAGATTTGGCTATTACGTCCACAAATGCTCTTGACAACAGACAACAGAGGAGGTAGGAGCCAGAAGCTTGAACATTCCACAATTTACAGTTCCCACTGGAGTTTTGGTTTGATGAACCTGTCTCACTTTAATAAATTACTGAAGCTTCTCTTTCCTCCCAACCTTTCCTTATGTCTTTGTTCCAAAACAGTGCAAAGAATATGCTCTAGAAACTGGCCACATCCCTGTTTTGAAGGTGAAAGATGGCTGGTGTCACCCTGAAAAGCAGACCTCTCTATTCAATGTTTCTGTGGTTGCAAGCCCTCTGTGAGCTGCGCCTTTGACTTGCCAAAGGAATTCAGTGTTTGAAAAGTTATTTCTAGCCTGGAGCAGCTGTTCACAGCTTAAGTTCAGCAAATACCATCATTTTTTGCCGACTCAGTCCCAGTATGCCCAGGGAAACCACAGCAACCTGAGCATGTGACTTTGATGAGTGAACGAGGGACCACTTGTCCAAGGTCGCAGAAGTCACCCACTGG
The DNA here is from genome assembly GCA_004027185.1 of Glis glis. Classification (NCBI taxonomy): domain Eukaryota; kingdom Metazoa; phylum Chordata; class Mammalia; order Rodentia; family Gliridae; genus Glis; species Glis glis. The sequence continues at coordinate 6,766 of PVJS01011789.1, forward strand.
GCATTTGATTTTAGTCTCTCTCCTCAACTGGTATAATGTAAGCTCTTAAAAGCAAACATCCAAAGGAGCTTTGAACAGTAAGTTCTGGCCTTGGTCTCACTGGTGAAATCAAGGAATCAGATGATAATAATGACGACAACAACAGCATCTCTCATTTAGTTGGTGCTGATTATGTGGCTTAATTTGTGGAATTTAGTATCAAATGTACTAGATACTTTATAAAGCTCTATGCTAGGCCGGGCGTGGTGGGGCACGCTTGTAATCCCGGTACTTGGGAGGAGGAGACCAGAGGATCCGGGCTCTCGGCCAGCCTCAGCTACTTAGTGAGGTCCTTTGCAACTTCGTGAGACCCGATTTCAAAATAAAGTATAAAAAATAGGGCCGGGGGTGTAGCTCAGAGGTAAAACGCCCCTGGGTTCAATCCCTGGTACCGCAAAAAAAAAAAAAAGAAAACTATTATCCTCACAGATGAGAGAAAAGAAGCTAAGCAAGATCATGTGATTTGTGAACTTCATACCTAGGAGATATATGTATTGAATCCCAGGTCCACCTGGGCAGAAGGCTCATCTTATTTCACTGTTGTACATGGATTAAAATACTGATGTAGAGAAGCAGATGTAGATGTAGAAATCTGAAACTGCCCTGGTTCCTTCCAGCTATGGACCTTCATTAAGTTTCTTGTCCTAATTTTTAGCTTGTCCCTAATTCTGCTAAAATAATAGCTGCCTCCTCAGCCCGCCCCCGAACTGCATGAGGACAGGACTTCTTCCTACAGGCTTCCTTCTGTGTCTCTGGGAATGTCCAGGCAGCAGCAGCAGAAAGTTGCAGCATGTATAACTCGTGCTCCTCTTGCACTTCTCCTGTCCCTCTCTGCTCTCCTTGAGCAGCCATGTGATGTCAGGGTGGCACTAGGTCACCTGTGGCCTCTACCAGACCTTGGACCATCTCCTCTTTTCCAGATGCTTGTGGGGCCTGGATGTCCCTGTTTGCCCCAGGTCTCTCCCTGGCTGGAGGGAAAGAATGCTGTGCCCTGCTCCTTTGTGTTTCATTTTGCCTGTGTATGGCAGGGGCCGGTGGATAGGTGGGAAGGTGCAGACCAGCAGCCACCTTAGCTGGGCCCCCTCTCAGGTCACAGTCTGTCCCATTCCTCCCACCCAGGATCAGAATGACTTACAAGGTGGCATGCTGTGCTCAAACACGTGGCTCTGTTTTGGTCCTGTGGCTGAGTGGAGCAGCCCAGGGCTCTTTTCTCAGTTAAAGGGATATTTTTCTCCCAGGGTTTCAGTCCTGCCCTGTAATTTGGTGTCCATGTGTGTATGTAAATCCACAAGCTCCTTGGGCCCCCAGAAATCAGGAAATGTGGCTAGAGAGAGTGCGGTGGTATATCCTAACAGACCCTGGGTGTCCGAATCTCTGGGGAAAGCCAGGAGAGGGGCGGTGTGCAATGTGCTGGCTGGATAATAGTTTGAGCTAGCCCTCCATTGCCATTTTAGTCCTGTTTTTCCTCTTTCTCTCCTACAACCCCCACCCCATTCAAGCAGATTGCAGCTAATTCTGTGTTCCTGCTTCCCAGGTAGTTTGTAGGGGGGCACAAAACAGACTTCCCTCCCTACCTTTGGAAACAAAAGCCTAAGCCCTTAGCAAAAGGGGAAGAGAAAGACAAAGAGGAAGAGGAGAGGGAGAAAGGAGGAGGAGGGGGAGGAGGAGGAGGAGGAGGAGGAGGAGGAGGAGAGAAAGGAAGGGAGGGAGGAATTTTCTCAAACAAGAGAGAGATCCTGTTTGGCTGTCAGGAGATGAAGATGGAGGTAACAGAGAGATGGATTTGTGGGCTCCAGGAGCAGGAGCCAAGCCCTGCTTCTTGAGAGAGTGACATCAGGTGTCCTTGGTAGAGATACTTGGAGCAGGGGAGCCACAGCACAGAGAGTGGCGGGGACCAAGAGGGAGGCCACCGGGCAAGGGCAAAGCTGTCCCAGAGATAAATGGTGTAGACAGAGAAGCGAGGACCAGGTGGGCCCCACCCCAGGGGCCTTGGCAGCATGTGAAAGAACTCCAGAATTGCCAGCGTCAATAACCACAGGGAGGGATACCCAGGGAACACTGAGGTTATGCAGTTTTCATTTCCTTTCCATTTTTTTTCTGCCAGCACAAAGAAATAAAAGCTTGGTATAAGAAATTAAGTTGTTATAGAAAACAAAGAAAGTGATTCTTAAACCTCATGCTTGTGGACTGGGATTCATGGCCTCCCTCCCCTACCCCTGAACCCCTCGGGTTAACCCAGGGTAGGGGGAGAGAGGCTGTGATCACACTTTAGTCCCTGCATTTGATTAGACTTGGACCTTCTGTCTTGGACCTAGGCACCGGTGGTCTTGATAATGAATGCCTTCATAGCGTGCGTTCTCTTCCATTTCAATAGTCATTCAACAAAACAGTTTTCAATGGAAAGCATTGGGTAAGCATTGATCATTTTTTTCCAGGACTTTAATCTTAAGAGTTCAAATCATCCTCAGAAAAGTTTATGATGCTTGTACCACTGAGAAAACAGAGTCCTTAAGAAAAGCTCTAATTAAACATTGTAGACCATTGTATTTCCTGCCTTGTAATTGTGATGGATGGTATGGCTTTGTTTTTAAACAACACCTAATCTTTAAAATGACTCTGCTAAGAAGCCCTGCATCTTGTTTCCAGAATATGTCCACTGTGTATATTAAATTGACTACACATTCAAAAGAAGGAGCACAAATCAGACCCAAGAGAGTCCACAGCACAGAATAAGCAAGGGTGGGGGGGAAGTTACCAGTACTGAAAATACACTAAAGTTCTGATTAAACCACCAGATCCAATTCCACGTAAGCCTCTTAGGAACACTCAAGCTGTTGGAAATAAAATGGAAAAAAGTGATTACCCACTGGCATCAGCAGCTAATTGTTTAACGAACATGACATGGCCTGGATCCTATTACTAATGTTTCTCCTCTTCGACATATGTCCACTGATGAAGGAAAGTTCTTTTCTGGTTGCAAAGTGGCCTTCAGAAGTTGGACACTCTGAGAGATGACAAACAGGCCACATCGTTTTCTTCTTGCTCATAAGTAAATTTCTGGCAGTTTTTGACAGGTCATAAACACACATGAAATGCTAAACTTAGTGGGTTGTTAGATGTTTCCTTAACGTTGAAAAAAACACTTAAAATAAATTTTCCTTATGTCTACTTTTTTCCACATTCTCAACTCTGACATTCAAGTGCACTTCATGGACTGACATGTGATAACATTTGAAAACCAAATAAGGAAAACCCTCACGAATCCACTTTACTCTTAACAAGTCCATCAAGTGTCAGGATAGGCTTACCTTAGCATTCCTGAGACAAGCAAGTGAAATGCTGTAAATAAGATTAATTGGTGTTACTTAATTAAGAGAAGTTTTCACTTCTGTTAGATATCTGCAAGCAATTAATTACATTTGAAGTGGTCCTTGTTTTGGTTTCTTTGTTCTAGCACTGATACTTGTCAGACCCTTCTAGAAAAGGGTCTCATCCATTGATTTCCATGAGATCACTCTTCCTGGGTTTCCAACTGCTCTCTGGGTACCTCTCCTCCAACTCTTTTGCAGGCTCTTCTTCCCCACCTGGCTACTTCAAAGGTAGAGTTACTCAGGGTTCCATGAGCACCCCTTCTTCTCTCACTGTCCACAGCTCACTGGGTACTATCAACCCCAAAGGCTCGAATTAATTCACTGCAGATATTGTGTACATTCAGTCTCCAGCCCAACCTCTTCTGAGCTCCTTTATGTGCACCCTGTCTCAGCAGGTGACCTCACTCGCCATAAGCCTGGACATCATCCTTAGCCCCTTTCTTTCCCTGTCTCCATCCTGAATATTACTCCATTCTGTCTCTTCCCACCGTTACCAACTTATTTCTGCTGTCATCATTTCTTGTCCAATGTTTACAACAGTCTCTTAATGGGTACATTTCCTCTAATATGCTCCCCACACCAAGACCCAGGGATCTTTTTAGTGTACAAATCTGAACCTGCCACTCCTTTGGCAAATGCCTTGTTCAGAGCCCTCACTGCCCTTAGAAAAAGGTTCAAGCGGCTCTGGGCTGACAAGAGCCTTCAGGATGGAGACCCCATTCCCCTCTGAGCATAATCTTCCTGCTACCTGCACAACAGACTGAATACATTGTTTCCATTTTCCTCTCCTCCTGCATAGAATCCCCTCCCCCTTTCCTCTATTCCCTCCTGGATCCATTAAGCTTTCTTCCAGCTAGGATATTACCTCTCCTGGGAATTTTTCTCTGATTTCCCAAGACTGCATCAGGCTCTCCTCTGTGTGATCCTGAAGTGCTTGGCACCGCCCCCATCACAGCACTCAACGCATTGACTTGCAATAGCAGCTTATCAGTTTTCTCCAGTGAACTGTAAATGCCTTCCAGGAGAGCTGTCTAGTTCATTATATCCCCAGTCATCGATCCATTCTAAGTGCTCAAAAAATATTTGAAGGATGGATGAATGCAGTTACCTTAAATATCTGTTTCTCAATTCCTGATTCTGAATTCTGAGCAGGGAGAATTTGCTCCACTGGGGTCAGTGTCCATCCCTGGTCCAATGAGCTGGCCAGGGTGCGAGAGAAGGGACAGAATTTCTTAGAAAGGCATGTGGGGGTGGGGGGAGTAGAAACCATGGGTGGCGTGCTTACCAGAGTTATATCATGTCCTTCACTGAAACAATCCAACTATATTTTATTTTTTAAAAAAACATGCATAGCATATTATTCACTAATTCACACAGCTTCTTCCAGTTAGCCCATCATAAAGAGCTGTACTTTCCTTTTAACACATAAAATAAAAATCAGTCATTTCTTACTCAATATTAGTCACTCATCCATCCATCCTTCCATGCACAAGTATTACTAAGTATCTACTATGTGCATAGCTCTGTGCCAGAGAATAGAAAGTAAATCAAAATCCCTGCTCTCATAGTGCTTACTTTAAAACTAAATACACAAATGCATCATTTTCACTTACAAAACTTAATAAGGAAGACAAGAATAGTGCAATGGGGAAGAATAATTGGGGAGAGGGGATATGATTCAGATACAGGAGTCAAGGAAGGCTTCCCAGAAAAAAAAATCTGCACTTAAGCTTTGACCTGCTTTTTCTGGGAAGAATGACTGGGAGTGGAGAGTTGGAAGGACAGAGTGGGACTGGAGATCTCCATGGAATGACGTTCTCGGCAGAACACTAGGGTAGCACTGCGATGGAGAGAGGTAGATGGGTTTGAGACGTTTTCAGAGATGGAACTGATAGCACTTCTGAGAGGCTGCCTGTGGGGGTGGAGCAGGGGGAGGTGCCATGGGCAACAGCCGGGTCCAGGTGAAGCATGTGAACTCTGAAGCCAGATTGTCTGAGTGTAAGTCCCAGTTCCATGAGTAAGCTGGGGGACTTGGGCAAGTTACTTAACCTCACTGTGACTTGGTTTCCATTCTGCAAAGTGATTGATAATAATAGTAGCCACTTTGAAGATTTATTCTGAGGATTAAACAAGTTACTATATAGAAAACATTACAAATATCGCACATGTAGGTTTTCTTACCAATTGAAATGGAGAGGTAAATTTCCAGGTCTCTGGCTTGAGCAATGGAGTGATGCAGGTGATATTTATTAAGAAAGGGAAGACAACTTCGTGAGACCCGGTTTCAAAATAAAGAAAAAAAATAGGGCCGGGGGTGTAGTGCGGAGGTAGAACGCCCCCGGGGTTCAATCCTCAGTACCGCAAAAAAAAAGAAAGGGCAGAAAATGAGAGTTGGGTGAAATGAAGATCAGAGTTGAGTGTGGGCTTGCTGCAGATCTCTGGACATCTCTTTCTGGATAGGAGTCTGATCTCAGACAAGATGCCTGAGCTAGAGATGTCCGTCTTTGAGACTTCAAAATACAGGCAACATTTAAAGCCCAGGGAATGGAAAAGACAAGCAAGGGAAAGTTTGCATAATGAGTAAGGTATAATAACAGGGCCAAGGACTGTCCACGAGGGTTTTCAAAGCCAAGTAGAGAAGCCAACGACTAGCTTATGTGCTGAGCTGTTGTGTATGCACATTAGACAAGCAGAAATAGAAACATCTGGAACAATGTGAATGTAAGGAATACTAACACAAAGGCTGTCCATTCCATTTCTATTTTAATGGAGCTTAAAAATTGAATCCTCTGTTTGGTCTTGTTAAATTGATTTTGTGGCTTCTCCTATTACTCATTAGAGTATCTACATCCAAAGTTTTGAGTTTTTTTGTTTGTTTGTTTGTTTGTTTGTTTGAGTTTTTTTTTTCTTTTCGTACTGGGGATTGAACCCAGGGGCATTTTATTTCTTAGCTGCATCCCAACCTTATTTTATTTTTTATTTTAAAACAGGGTCTCACTAAGTTGCTGAGGGCCTCACTAAGTTGCTGAGGCTGACCTCAAAACTGCAATCCTCCTGTCTCAGCCTCCCAAGTACTGGGACTACAGGTGTGCTCCACTACATCCAAAGATTTAAAAGAAAGTCTAGAGTATTTGAAGATCAAAGTGGTTTCATGGCTGGATCTTCACTGGTAAGGACAGAAGGTGAGGCATAGTTAGACTAGACTAGAACCAGAGAATGAAATATCTTACAAGCTGCGATAAAGGAACTTGATAACAATGAGAAGCCATTAAAGGGTACTAAGTAAGGGTGAAGCATGATCATTTTGCATTTTAGAAAGGTCACTAGTGTGCCAGGCGTGGTGGTGCAAGTTTGTAATCCTAGTACTTAGGAGGCTGAGACAGGAGGATTGCAGGTTCAAGATGAGACTCCGCAACTTAGTGAGATCCTGTTTTAAAATAAAAAATAAAATCGGGCTGGGGTGTAGCTCAGAGATAGAATGTTCCTGAGTTCAATCCCCAGTACCACACACACACACACACACACACACACACACACACACACAGGTTGGTAGTGAATTGTGCTTCCATAAACATGGAAATGCATGTATCCCTATAATAATCTGACTTCAATTCCTTTGGGAAGATCCCCAAAAGTGGTATGGATGGGTCATATAGTGGCTCCATTCCCAGTCTTTTACTGATCCATACTGATCTCCATAGCGGGATGGAAACTATTCAAATAATTCTTTGTTCATACATGAAGTTATGTGTATCAATGTTATATATGGAGAGGTGGGATGGGGAGGGACCCAGAGGGAAACACACAATGAATGTCACTCTGAACCTCACTATGATGTATAATTACAATGCACCAATTCAAAAAAGAAAAAGAAAGAAAGGTCACTATTGGACAACATGGAGAATGGATTAAAAAGGAGAAAAGCCAGAAACCGGAACCAATAGCTTATCTGAAGCAGTGACCCAGGATAGAAAAGGTAATCCAGGGCCATGGTGGAGATGAAGTGTTCCAACTCAAGCAATGACCCCAGCGAGGAGTAGATGATACTAGGCGACCATCAGCTAGCTAGGGAGGGAAAGAGAGAAGATGCCACCAAGGCTTCTGGTTTGTGTTGTGACTATTCTTTGCCTTTCAAACATTATACATTTTTTCTAATACATCCTTATGCTTCACAAACACTCAACGCTTTCTATAATGGTAAACCTTTAATTTCCAAATATATTCTCCTGCCTCCTGATGAATGCACACAGTCATTAAGTAGCTCAAAGGAAGAATAAAGATGCAGATTTACTTCATGTGCACTCAGTTCTCTGAGCCCCAGACCTGGGTAGAGAGAAGAAATTCTATTACCTAAATTACAGAAGCTGAAATCCTTCACAAGGAAAAAAATATGCCAGTGACTGCTTTGATCTCTGCATCATCTGGCTTAACTCAGTAGTAAAGTATTAACATGCTAAGACTTATTCACAAAATAAAATAATATAGTCATCACTGTTAGAAAAGGCCCATGTTTCAAATGGTAGTATTTTTGTAATAAATAAGAAATCCTGTCACCAGCTCTGTTAAACTCCATTTGGATCTCTGTTAATGGGGAAGATTTTCTAATGACCTAGCTCAACAGTACTCTGCTCTGACTTGCTTTCCATCTACACATAAATATACATAAATAAAGAGGTGGCTGCCTCCTAGATGGGAGCTTGAGGACCCAGGGAAGGACATCCTTACCTCTAGATACCTTCCACAGCCCTGTTGTACTGTTTACAGTGATCATACTTGCTTGTTTCTTCCCATTCTTCCCAAGTCCTCTCTTCCTCATCTCTCTTGAACTTAATTCCTATTAAGCTGATGCCTCAAACACAACATCAAAACTATGCTCCAAGCCAGGCGTGGTGATGCACGCTTGTAATCCCAGTACTTGGGAGGCTGAAACAAGCGCATATCAGGTTCAAGGTCAGCCTGAGCAACATAGCAAGACCCTCAGCAACTTAGCAAGACCCTGTTTCAAAATAAAAAAATAAAAAGATCTGAGGGTGTAGCTCGGAGGTAGAATGCTCCTGGATTTGGTCCCTGGTGCCAAAACAAAACAAAACTGTACTCCAAGGTCTGGGATGACCTCTATTTTGATAAATCCAATGGTCAAGTGTCAGTTCTCATCTATGTGATCCATCAACCACATTTGACACAGCTGATCACTCCCCCTTTCTTAGTGCACATTCTTCATTTGGTATCAAGGATAGCACATTCTTTTGATTTTCCTCCTTCATTGATCTCAACCTCCCTTGCCAGTTTGCTCCAGGATCTCTAGTCAAGAATACCCCAGAGCTCACTTCTTAGACTTCTTCTTTTCTCGGTAATTTCAACCCATGATAATCTCATTTAGTCTCATGGCATTAAATTGCATCTTTATTTTGACGATCCTTTAGTTTGTTCCTTCTGGACTCCAGATTTACATAAACACAAGTGCTAACTCACCAGCTGCACTTGGGTGTTGAATAGACATCTCAAACTGAACATATCAAAAAGGATTCCCATTCTCTCGCGTAGAGCTATTTTACTCAGTCTTCCCCCATCTCAGTTGGTGGCAACTTGATCAAGCCAGTGCTCATGCCAAAAATCTCAAAGTAATCTTCCTCCCTTTTCTCTTACAACCCATGTCTAATCAGTCAGGAAATCTTACTGGTAGGACTGGCAAAACACAAAACACACCCACAATCCCATCTCCTCTTACCACTTCCTCAGCCCCCATCCCACTCCAGCAGAGCCACCACCATATCTTGGCTCTAAGTTCCTGTCATCTACTCCCAACGTGGCTTCTGGCTCACTCCCTTGGCTAGCCTCAGCACCACAGCTCAGGCAATCCTTTAAAAAAGAAATCACAGCATCACTTCTTTACTCAAAACTACCACAGACCAGAGTTAAGGCCAAAGCCTTCCAAATGCCTGCAAGCTTTCACCCGTCTGCTCTCACGTGGCCACAGCTCCCTGACCTCATCTCCTTTACTCTCCCCTTCACTCACTCTGCTCCAGAGACCTCAGGCTTCTTGCTGGGTTTCAGACCTGCCAGACAGGCTCTGGTAGGATGCTTTGTGTCAGATCCCTGGAGGCCACACTTCCTTTAAGTCTTTGTTCAAATGCCATCTTCACAATGATGACCATCCTGCCATATTCAATCCTTCAGCGTGGGCACCCAAACCCAGCATCCCAGCCCCCTTCTCCTGTTTTCCTTTTTCTTTTCCATAGCACTTACCACTTTCTCCTCTATTATGCAATCTGCTCATTTACTAGGTTGGTTATTAATTGTCTCCCCCTGCTGGGATGTAAATACCACAAGGGCAGAGACGTTTGTTGTGTTCACTGATGTATCCTCAGTGCCAACAACAGAGCCTGGGATTCAGGTAAATAGTTGTTGAATAAGTGAATGCTTGTTTTAGTCTTCAACAACAAGGGGTTTTAATATAACAAGTGCTTACTCAGCATCTCCGCTTGGATGTTGAGTAGACGAATATTCAACAAGACAATTACTGGGGACAAGTGACACATTCAGCTTCAGGCTTCTGACTTAAAACATTAGCATAGCTTACAAGCTAGAACCGGAACCACAAGAGCAATGCCTCCTTTCCAGCTCACTCCCCTTCTCCCCCACTCTTCACACCAGTGCTCTGCTCCCCTCCCCAGGAGCAGGACAGGGCAGTCAACAGTGCCTGTGCAGGGTGTGTCCCCCCAGATCAATGTGGCCCTCTTCCTCCTCATTCGCATGTGGTCCTCACTGTGACCCAATTCTTCAAGCCTGTGTAATGGAAAACATGAGAAGCAGTGGCTCCAGTTTTAAAAAATTAAAGATTCATAAATTAAGCCAATATCACCAATGAATCTTCATTCACTGACATGTAGAGGAAACACAAATGATTGTCAGAACTTTATAGCAAGAGAGAAGGATTAAGAGATCATAGGAAGCCCAAGCAAAGGCAGGGATGGGAGCTCGTTGGCTAGAGGTTAACATGAGGGCCCTGGAAGAGAGAGGAAGATGGGCACAATGGAAGGAACAGGTCGCCTTGTGGGGCAGCCATCAGGAGACACATGTCTTATTTTTCCTAAATTGGACTCCTGGGCCCTGTCATGCAGCTGGCATCTAGGATACCCAGTGGAAGCTGCTCGGAGCATTCCTGGAAGCATTCACTGGATAGGAAATGTTCAGGTAGGTATGTGGCAAGTGGTCTCTCCTCCTGGAGAGCTTCTCTGGAGATTCCAGGCCACTTCCACACTGCTTTCTACACTGATAACACTCTACAACATTCAGGTCAACTAGAGGGAGGTTGAGTTTTGGTTTCATTAAGCACTGAGCTCTTGTGCATAATTAATCCTAAAAAAACCCTCTATTTCTTTCACAGCACTGAACTGCTTAAATTTGGTCAAAAAGAAATCAATCTGGAAAGTACTGGGCACACAGTGGGCACTCAACAGTCATGAGTTCCTGCTCCTACCTCACTCTGATTTTCCTCTAGTGCCCCTCCCCGTTCCTTCGAGATGACAATTTTCCATGTTTGTCTCTCGTGGCGTATCTGTATTTTTTTCTTATTTGGCCCCAGATGTCAGATTGGCTTGCATCACTCCAGGCTGAATCATTGATTTCCTGTCCATGTTCCTAACCTTTCCAGATCCTCTTGTATCATTCCTCAGTCATTCCTGCTGTTTACAATACCTCTCAACTTAAAGCCATCTGCAAATCTCATTAACACACCACTGACTGACTCCTTCTCCCCTGCGACCACAAGCTATGTTGAATAAAACAAGACCCGACACCAATTCTCTCCTCTCCATTGGAGGCACCACCTCTCTGGATTACTTGAACTTATTGCCATTTTTATAAGATTATATTATTATGGCATGTGCACTCCCAGTCTAGGCAAATCTAAATATGTGAAAAATCAGGATTGATTATTTTAAAAAAATTATTATTCACTTTACAAGAAAATTAACTATTAATTCCTTTTGTCACCTTTTCTAGTACACTTAAAATACTAGCTTACAAAAAAATCACTCTACTCTTCAAGGCTAGTTTATCAGTTTTGAAAAAAGGTTTTTATATTGTTTAGATGCTTCAGTCGATATGAAATTGTTCCTTAGTAGATCTTTAAGAATAGGATTCCAGCTATGTGTGGCAGGGCATGCCTATAATCCTAGTACTTGGGAAGATGAGACAGGAGGATTGCAGGTTCAAGACCAGCCTCAGCAACTTAGTGAGACTCTCATCAACCTAGTGAGACCTTGTTTCAAAACAAAAAAATTAAAAAAGGGCTGAGAGGTAGCTCAGAGGTAGAATGTCTCTGGGTTCAACACTCAGTACCACAAAAAAAAAAAAAGGATTCTAATACTTTCGTACTAATAGTAAGTATCTGAGGAAACCACCAGTTTCCTCACTGCTGATTCATTGGCTCTTGCATTCAACTTTTCCAACTCTTTTTCCTGATATACCCAAAATGCTTCCAAGTCTTCTTTATTCCCCTTTCCTCATAAACTTTTTGAGTCCTTTCTGTGTTCTGAGCCCCGTGCCAAGTGCTGCGATACAATAAAGAGAAGGCTCCATCCCCTAGAAGATCTCAATCCAGCAAAGAGCATGAAGGAAATAAAACTATTGATCCTCTGCCATATTCTGGACCTGCAATGGATGTTGCCCATTTAGACCCCACTGAAACCCCATCTTACAGCGGAGAAAATAGAAGTAATTTGCCTTTGATGTAAACTATGATAGACAACTGTACTAGCCAGCTCTCTGTCACTATAACAAAATACCTAAGATAATGAACTTGTAACAGGAAAAGCTTTGTTTTGGCTCATGGTTTTGGAGGTTTCAGTCCATGATCTGTTAGCCCCATCGCTTTGGGCCTGTGGTGAGGCAGCACGTCATGGCAAGAGTGCGCAGCAGAGAAACACCACTCACTTCATGGACAGGTAGCAGAAGAGAATGAGGGGCTGGGTTCCCACAATCCCCTTCAAGGGAACACCTCCAGTGACCTAAAGACCTCCCACTTGGCCCCACCTCTTTAAGGTTCCACTACCTCCCAATAGCACCACCCTGAAAACGAAGCCTTTAACACCTGGGGACATTCAACATCCAAATGATAGCAACAACTTGCAGATGAAATGCAAATGGATAGTAGACATATGGAAGAAATATTCAACCTTATTAGTTATTAAGTAAATATATGTTAAATAATTAAAATACTATTTTTTACCTACCGAGTCGGTAAAGAGAAAAAATAATGTCAAAGCTCATGGGGTTGCAGTAATATAGGACTGCAGGACTATAAAGTCCCTGTAATCTCCCTGAGAAACAATTTAATAATATAATGTAACAAGGACCATTACCATAGGAACTAACCTTAATGTCCAGCACAAGGGAAATAAAACAATGCTACATTCATACAATAAAAGTGCACACAGACACTAAAAATTAGGTAGAACGTGTAATGTCATATGAGAATTTTCTGAATATCAAGTGAAAAAGTATATTACAGAATAGTATGTACTATGAGCTTATGATATATGCAGGAGTGTGTGTGTGCGTGCTTGTGAGTGCATGTGTATGTGTGTGTGTGTGTGTGTGTACAGAATGTAAAAGACTGAAAAAACAGATACTAATAAGTTAACAGAGATTTCATAAAAGGTGGGATGGAGCTCTTTCTATTGGTATCTTCTAAATGTTGATATTTAAAACAAGTAAATACATAGAAATGTTCATGCATTCAGATCTAGTTATTCTACTGCATTGTAATAAAGAGCAATATGTACTACATATCAAGCAACTTGCTCAAAATTACTAATCTGGTATATTGTCTCAAGCTTAACTTTTTTTTTTTTTTTTGCGGTGCCGGGGATTGAACACAGGGGCGTTCTACCTCCGCTCTACGCCCCTGGCCCTATTTTTTATACTTTATTTTGAAACCGGGTCTCACGAAGTTGCAGAGGCCTCACTAAGGAGAGAGAGAGAGAGAGAGAGAGAGAGAGAGACAGGGAGAGAGAGAGCGAGAGAGCTGAGGCTGGCCGGGAACCCGGATCCTCCGGTCTCCGCCTCCCAAAGTACTGGGATTACAAGAGTGCGCCACCACGCCCGGCTTAACTTTTTCATTCCAAAATCCATTGTCTTTCCACATCCCATTCATCTTCAGCCCTGTAACCCCAATCACATCATATCTTGAGTAATCCCTTGATGACCTGTCTAGATTCACCCTCTGCTTTTTATCACAAGATCAATTTCTCCCACCAAGATGGCTGGCTCTTCTAAACTCTCCAACCTGGCTCTCCTGCTGCAGTGAGCAGCCTTCATGTTTTCAAAGCCTGCTGGTGGGTCATCCCCAATTTCACCATGTGCTTCTGTTCTGAAAACCCTGACCAAGGCTTATGAGGTCTCCAGCATCTCCCAGCAGTGGACTCCCAGTATTTGGGTTTGGACAATTCTTCGTTGGGCAGAGGCATCACCCAACCTGGCCAGCTAAATATTTTTAGGACTTCATTACAACCATAAAATGACCACCATATCCCAAACATTTCCAAACACATCCAAACGCATCTCAAACACATCCCAAGAGCCAGCAACTGACACCCATCCTCTGATGAGCCCCGCTCACCCACCAGCTGCATCTGTGCTCACTCCTCCACTGTGGCTCCATTCCAGCCACACTGGGGGCTCTTCTTACACGCCCATGAAGACAGGGATTGGGTGAGGCAGATCCCTACAGTAAATTCCCTCCCTTTTAAGTTTTTGATGGGTTCTTTTAAATGTGATCCAGTTTCCCCCAAGAGTAAATTAACTAACCAATGAAACAGATCACAGATTTCCCACGTTCCCACAGCTGTCAGCCTCTACCACAGGGTCTCAGGGACTTACATGGTCCAAACTAAAAAAATACACCTGCACTTCCTTTTGCCTTCTGTGTATTCAGTGGTATCTATAAACCATCTTTGTGGAGCAGTAGAGGAAAACAACATGAAAGCCAAGTCATTGGTACTTGCTATGGTTTGAAAGTGTTCTCCAAAGTTCATGAGTTGGAAACTCAGTCCCCAGGCACCAGTGTTGAGAGGTGGAAGTGTTAAGAGGTGACTGGGTCATGAGGGCTCTGCTTCTTGAATGAAGTAATGCAGTTATCACAGGAAGTGTTATTGCAGGAGTGGGTTGCTAATTAAAAGTATAAATTCAGCCCCCTTCCTCTCTCCTTTGCACTCTTGCCCTTCCACCTTTCATTATGGGATGAAGCAGCATGAAGGCCCTTGCTGGATGTGGACTCCTCCATCTTGGACTTCTCTGGCTCCAGACTGTAAGAAACAAATTTCTTACAAAAGATGGACGTGGTGGTGCATGCCTATAATCCCAGTATTTGGGAAGCCATTTTTTTTCAACCTGGGGATTAAACCAGGGACAATCTACCTCTGAGCTACAACTACAGCCCTATTTTAATTTTAATTTTATAAGAGGCTGACCCCAAACCTTCAATCCTGCTGCCTGAGCCTCCCAAGTACTGGGATTACAGGCATCCACCACCACACCTGGCTTAAATCAATTCCTTCTTTCCTTCCTTCCTTCCCTTCTCTCCCCTCCCCTCCCCTCTCTTCCCCTTTCCTTCCTTCCTTCCTTCCTTCCTTCCTTCCTTCCTTCCTTCCTTCCTTCCTTCCATAAATTACATAACCTGGGCACAAAAGAGTTATAGCAACACAAAACAATAAAATGGTACTATACTGAAATTATGTACATCTCTCTCATATTTTCAGCTCCTTTAGGGCAGTCTCCATAACTTTTTTATATTCCCCTCATAATGACCTAGTACCTAGAAATTACAGGCACTCAGTACCCACCCCCCCAACACACACACAAACATACACACAGCCCCCTCCCTGAGAGATGAAGGGAGGAGAGTAGGAATATGGTGGTATGACTACGTGGGCATCTGGAGGTTTCCATGCAGCATCAGTGACTGAATGATGGGTGTTGAGTTTGCCATGAAAGGAGAGCTCCCAGACTACAAAGATTGGATTAAATTTACTAAAATTCCCAGCAGGCCACACACTTTTTCAGTGATTAAATTTTCTGCACATCTTCTTAACGCGGGTGTGCTTGTGTGTGTGTATGTATATAGTCCTTGTCTATTCTTTTTTGTTTTTTGTTTTTTTGTTTGTGATTGTGGTGCTAGGGATTGAACTCAGGGCCTCACACATGCTAGGCAAGCTCTCTACCACTGAGCTACACTGCCAGCTCTTTATAATTTTACTTTGAGACAGGGTCTAAGTTGCCCAGGCTAGCCTTGAACTTTCGATCCTCTTGCCTCAGCTTCCAAAGTACCTGGGATTACAGGTGTGGGTCACCATGCACAGCTTGTTTTCCCCCCTTAACTTCCAAATCTATTATTTCTACCTCCACCTTTGTGTGTGTGTGTGTGTGTGTGTGTGTGTGTGTGTAGTGGTGGTAACTGGGGATTGAACCCAGGGGCATTCTACTTCCAAGCTACACCCCATCCCTATTTTATTTTGAAACAGGGTCTCGCTAGGTTGCTGAGAGTCTTGCTACTTTGCTCTGATCCTCCTGTCTCAGCCTCCCAAACACTAGGATTACAGGCCAGCATCTCCAGGCCCAGCTCCATCCTCCACCGTTTTGGAATTTTAGCAGTTGTTACCAGGTGAATTGGATGCTTTATGCTACACAAAATGTAAATCGTTGTTTATTAGATTAAAAAGGCAATTTCCTCTTTCATGAAGAAAACTGGAGCAACAAATTTCAAAGTGGGCATAATCTGACAGTCCTCAAGTAAGTCCATTTGCCTTTTGCATTTAAAATAAAACTGAAATCTGTTTGGTCTTAAATGCAATGTTTAGAAAAAGTCATGCTTTCTTCCATACCAAGAGATTTCTGAACTATTTCAAAATGTGAACTCTCAAGAGAATCACCTTCCCCAAACTAGGATCTAAGGAACCAACCCTTAATTGTATTTGTAAATGTTAAAGTTTCCCTGTTCTTTCCACTCTGTTACCCAAAAAGCAGGATAAATATAATAGCTTCTCTCCCACTTAGAAAAGCACAATTTTTGGAGCCTTGAGTTGGCTGTATAAGAACTTAGAAACGTCTTTGATGATGTACAGCTGTCTTCGTTTCTTAATCACAGATGTCGAAAGCATTCTAGGAGGCTGACTCATGTACCTGGAGAAACAGTCCATGGTTCCTCATGCTTTCTCAAGCCCTTGTTGGATCAAGAGAAGGCTAGTTTCTGCTTTATTCTACAACTAGTAATTTACTCACAAGATGACCTTGAGTGAGACAAATCCTGACATTTCTTCACCACCATTTCCTTCTTGCTCTCTTATCCATTTATCTCAAACTTAATGACCTCACTGGCTATCCTTTACTTCCATCTTTCTCTTATGGATATTCACTTAACATACTGATATGGCAAAACTTCAGTTTTCCTGCCAATAGCTACTATTTTTGGCAAAGGAAAAACAGAGCACTGTGTTGTGGCTTACCATCCACTGCAGGGCATCACACTTAATAGGTACCCAGGAGTTGTTTTGTTTGTGGTTCTAGAGATTGAACCTAGGGCCTCAAGCATGCTAGACAAACATTCTACCACCGGGCTACATCCCCAGCCCACCCAGGAGTTTTTGAGCACCCAACATAATCTCAGACAATGCCAAGCTTCTGAGGTGATCAACTAAGAACTGAATTTCTGAACTTCTTTGTTGAATGTGACTCCCAAATAGCTGCTTCTCCTCAAAAGAATCCCATTACTCCACAACAGCAACTCCTCTTTCCTGTTCTTTTGTAGAAAGGTGATCATTTCTAACCACTGCCATCCACCCAAGGACCTTTCATTTGAAACCCAAAGCTCATCTGTAATTAATATTTGTGTTCTTTGGAGATAAAAGTACCAACAAAGATGCAGCCAGCTTCTTGTGTGAGAGAAATACTTACTTACCTGAACAGTTCTACTTGGAAGATCTATGAAATTTACTGCATTACTATGCCTCAATTAAAAAAAAATAAAAACCTAGTGGCTAAGATACCTGCCCTTAGTTAACATCTATAAATAACAAGGTTCTCTGTACCCTATCCCATAAACAAAGCAGCAAAACATGAAGATTTTCCCTCCTACTTAAAATTGCATTCTATTTCTCAGTGTGTTCAATTCAATCAGATAAAACATCACTGGACTGAGTGGGCAGAAGGGAAAATTTTAAAGAAACTGATAGCCCTGGAGGAATGGGGAAGCAATAGCTCTGAAAAGTTGCTTGAGCATCGGAGGTCACACCTATCAGTGGCCTAGAGAGCAGCCTCCAACCTCCCCAGCATGACGTGCAAAGAGTGTAAGTGGGCTCAGTGCACCCTAGGAAGAATGGACGTAAAGCCAGGTGCTGTGCAGCACACCGTAATCCCGACTCGGGAGGTCGAGACAGGAGGATCACAGGTTTGAGGCCAGCTTCAGTAACTTAGCGAGACTGTTTCAAAGTAAAAAGAGCTGAGGGTATAGCTCAGAAGTAGAACTCCCCTGGGTTCAATCCCAAGAACCCTCCTCCCCGCAAAAATTGAATGAACATAAGAACGCTTTATCCAGCTCAGTCCCAACACTTAGTAACTATTTCAACCACTAAAACATTCTTACCAATGAAGATATTCACCCCAAAGAGTCAGAACATTAGATCAAGAATTAACAACAGTCAAGTGATTTGAGATTTTATTGAGAAAATAGCTACTTTGACATTATCTCCAGTTTTTCATTTATCAGAATAAACTCTTTACAACATTGATCATCATTACCACTTCTGGGTATTTATACATAGTCTCTGAGTAAAATATATAAATATATATATACATACATATACTAGGCAACGCTAGAATATTGAAATTACGGCCAACATTGCTTACTTGGAGATTGTTTACATAATAATGAGCTGTAGTATTTGCACACTAGAACAGATGTTTAGAATGTTTACCATTCAAAGATAGGCTTAGTGAGACAAAACCAATATGCATACATGTATATTTCATATCTTCTTTACTGTCACTCATCCAGCAAGCTAAACACCTCAAATTCCCACTTCAAGATGGATAGAAAAATGGAAAGACATTATTTCCTATTTTACAAAATAAAAAATTGAGTCAGAAGAGGAATAATGTTCATCTTTACGCATTTAACTTAAAAACTTGAGTACACCCTTCCTTCTGCAAGAGACAACGATGCCAGCAATGCAGGAGAAGCAGCCAATGGTCTGAAGAATGAATGGCCAGGCCAACCTTCTCCACAGTGCGTGCCTTGCTGAGGACTGACGCAAACTCTGGCAAGTCATGTTTTGTGATTTCCAAGGATCTGGGATATGTAAACTAAATGATTAAAAGGATTTCTCTGAATCTGCAAGAGGAAAACTGAAGAATCAGAACGGAGATCCAACTGGTTTTCGTGTGGCTACATGTTCACCATGGCACCACAACTCAAAGCCCAAAGGCAGGCTTTCTTTCAAATACACATCCAAAACACAGTTCCAAACATGCAACTGCCTACATTGCAACAAACAAACAAAATAATGGTCTTAAGCCTTGTTAGTGATCTGGTTTTATACTTTTAAATAAAATAAAACATATTTGGTTAACCCTCTCAAATTTGGAGGCCTAGGAAGGTTTACAGTTTTTAGGATGTAGAATCTGCTGAAAAATTAATGAAAACTGTGAACCCATTTCCTAGAAAATGTGTGCACACATATGCGCACACATACATAAAATTCTTGTTTAGATTATGTCTTCTGTAATAGAATAAAAGTTGAAAATATTAAGCTTCCTTTTCCTTTTCATGGAAGCGACTGTACACTTTCATAAAATAAATCCCATTGCCTTTTTTGGCGCTTTTAAAGCATAGCCACAAAAGGTATGAGAAATTGTTCTGGAATTACAAGTCGGTTCCCTCTAACTCCTGAATGCCTAAGAACTCCTTTGTCCTCTGAAACCACCAGAGCCCTGTCTAGCTGTTCCGGGCCAACCAGGGTTCTAGAGGAAGGGGCCGGGTTCTCCCTGGGCCTCGCATGTACCTAAATAGCAACCTATCTACACCTGCAGCACCCTACTCTCCACTCCAAGGTTCATGGGAGTCCTGCCCTGTCTCTTCCCATTAACCATCACTAGAGGGGTTCCCAACAATAAGAAAGCTCTGAGGACAAACCATCATAAACACTCTAGGGCAACATTTTCCTAAAGTGTATATCTAAGAACACAAATCCCACAAAACATCTACTTTGAAAAAAATCCACTCAAACAAATTAGGGAAATGGTGTATAAAATAGTGGTGCTTAATGGAAACTATGAACCCCCTCCTAGGAAATCCACACACTTTGTTTAGACTACCTTCAGTAATAAAATAAAACCTGAAACTCTCCAAAGCTTGGAGATTGAAAGAGCAGATGAGCACATCAAAGGTTCTGAAAAGCCTATAGCAATTCAACTTCAACTAACCCAGAACCTTCCAAACTTGGGCCACCGAACCCTTTATTCACATAACAAAGTATTCTGCCAAAACACCCCCTTAGGAATTACTTATCTGATAAACTGAAGTAATGGTTTTTAAGATCTTATAGTATAAATTTCAAATTAATAATGAGGGCACAAAAAGACATCTTCCTGTCTTTTGTTTTTTTTAAAAGAAACTAGTTTATTTTGCTTTGAATAATCTTCTACTACAACATTTCCTCTCTCACTCAAATAAAAGTTGCCCTTTTATTATATCATTGTTTGAGAATGTCAATTCTCATCAGTAATCCATGGCATACTTTACTGGAAAATATAATTTTTCTATCTTTTTAATTCCTAGAGTATCTCTCTTCCTCAATCACAATATATTTAAGTCTAGGGCTGGTATCCTGGGCTCCTAGCAATCACTACATCCCAACAACAGTTTCTAGGCTAAATTATTTTGCAAACCCTTAAAGCCAAAATTAAACAAAAAAATCCTCCATCCTTACAGCTCTGTGAAAATTACCACTTTGAAGATCTAGTGAAATTTTAATTAAGCCTTTTAGGGTAATGGGGTTACTAACCTATTGACCTTTGATTTCATGTAACAACAAATTTCTTAAGAATCTGTTTAAGAAATATTAAAAAGTAAATTCAAATTCCTCAGAGCTGAACAACAACAACAAAAAAGGCAAAAAATTATTCTTACCACTATCATATACAAGAGACCAACATCACATCCCAAATTATCTGTTTCTCTGCTCAGGATTTCAATTATAAAAATAACTAAACCAAGACAAAGTCAATTACTAACTCCCTTTGAGCTTAAAACAAAAAGCACACAGGCATGTCACACCTTCTTCATTAAGGGCTGGTCTTAGTGAACATCTTGTCACACTGTGCATTTAGATAACAATTACAAGGCAAAGAGGAACTACCATATAAAGAGACCAAAGGACCTTTTCAAAATGTCGTATACTCAAACATGAACCCAGGTACCACAAGAAAATATATATAATTAGAAACATAAAAATCAGATTTTTTGATATCCTAGGGAAAAGGGGTTCTTGGTTTAGGTTATTTCTCTTTTGGTAAGACAAAGTAGTTCTTTATTTTTTATTTTTTGTGGTACCAGGGATTGAACCCAGGGGCATTCTACCTCCGAGCTACACCCCCAGCCCTATTTTTTATTCTTTATTTTGAAACGGTCTCACTAAGTTGCAGAGGGCCTCACTAAGTAGCTGAGGCTGGCCACGAACCTGGATCCTCCAGTCTCAGCCTTCTAAGTACTGGGATTATAAGTGTGCGCCACCACGCCCAGCTCAAAGTAGTTCTTTAGATAAGCATTTGTTACAAATCTTAGTTTTTTTCTTAAAACTCAAGAATGAAATAAAAGTCATATTTAATTTATATTATGTATTTACTCATCTGGAACTAAACACTATGCTTGGAGCATTAAATTTTAAATCATAGGTTATGTAGATAATGATAAATTTACTGAATTTACTTTTCAAAAAACTTTTAATTTTAAAATATAGACTCAAAACATTACAAAAATAGAACAGAGATATCCTGTGTCCCATCACTCAGCTTCCTGTCTCTATTTAAGCATTTATGTTTTGGTTTTTAAAGGGTCAGGACTGTTGATAGCTTATGAAAAATTTGCCCAAAAAATCTAACAGACCTGGTAAATGCATATTTTTGGATAAGGCTCTAAGGAAACACAATACCAAATTCAAATACCACTTTCATCACAGGAAGCTATGTGAACAAACTGATTTTCTACTATCACTGTTACCAGTTCTGCCTCTTTTGATGTTAGTTTTTCCCATTTTTACAGATTTCTCAAGTCTTAATTTTGCTCTGATTAAAATAAGCCTTCCTGTTAATATATCTAACAATATTAAGTAGACAGAAATTATAAATAGAAATAAAAATGCTTGCTTTTGTAAAATCTTTAATTCTCCAGTACTCAAAAAGTAATTCAAGCACATCTAAATTGAATTTCATTTGTTAATGCTAATCTTTTATGAGGTAAAAAAACACTTTTGAAGAAATTACCATCTTAACGTCCTTTTCAGTTTCTTTAGTGCTGTTTAATCTGTTTTATGGATGACTAATGACAGTTTATTGATTGAAGATCTTCCTCTTCTGGAAACTAACCAATTTTTCTAATCCTACACTACTGACAAAAAAAAGAAAAACAAAACAAAACAAAAACACAAACATACTCCCTTTTATATTATCCTCCACCATCACCTCCAAAAAACAGCAGCTCACAGTATTTTGTTTAAGGCTGTGGACCATTTTTTCCAGCAAACTCAAACTTTATCTAGAACATATTTCAACGGGTGATCATGGGCCCTCTGTCTAATCTACAAAATTGTCCCTTTCCAAGTTTCCTATATGTGTGGCTGGTCCCTAAATTATTTTGTGTTCAGGTGTAGCTTTCTATCATTTTATTTGCTTATACAAAGAAAGCTTAACTAAGTAACCCAACATATAAATTCTCACTAAATCACATTCTGCCTCTACTCTGGAAGCATAATGGATTATATAAGGGCAAAGGCAGTTCAAAGCAGAAATGACCAAAAAGCAAACAAAGCATATTTATAGTCATCTTCTCTATTAAAAAGGAAATATGCTTGTTATTCTAAAATGACTGCTTTTGATTAAAATTTAAATACATGAAACATTACAGTACACTTCTTGATGTCTGTGGATTATAAGACCATGATTTTCCACACCCATAAATATTTAATACATTTTTCTTCCTCAAGGATATTAGTAATTTTATTGAAAGAATTTATTTAACTCAATATTATCTTTTGACTTCATCCATGGAGAAACTTAAAGTTAAATTTACCATTCAACGTTACAATCTAATAGTGCTGATAGAGTTCTTTTTCTAAAAACTTTTATTTTTCAAAACTAATTATAATTATCTTGTTTTACATGTGTTTCACAATTTTAAGCCACTTCAAGTGTTTTTTGGAATCATAATTGAAAATGACTAACCCTGACTAAAGCATAAACAGATGTCTGATTAATGTGCTAACCACCCTCTCCAATATACATCAATACTGGAGGACAATAAAGTCTCATGGTCATGATTTTCAACATAAAATATTCATACATATTTCAGATTGCTATAATATAATAACCTGCCTTTGAAGATGAATGAAACACATACACACACACACACACACACACACATATATATATAATGTGAAAATTGTTAGGTACTTTTCCTAAATGTATCCAGACAGATAAACAAGATTGTGAAGTTTCTTAGTTAAAACTATCAAGAAAAAAAAATGTTTACAATGACTTAAAGACTCCTATATAAATAGCTACCTAAATACAGAATAAATTGGGAAGATGTGGGTCAAACACAGCTGAGCTCTGCTCAGTTCAAATTAGCTGAGTCTCTTAACAACAAAGCTTATTTTCTTAACATATGGGTTTCTGCAAGACTTGGTAAGATTTGCTGAGCACCATAGTAATCTTTTAAGACACTAATCAAAAACATGTTCCTATATTTTAAAAACCCCAGAAGTGGTTTTAGGACAACAGAAGCACCTCAACCACTAAAATAAGCAAGTTTCTATTATAAGTAAAATTACCACACAACAAACCCTTGAACAGTTCAGCAACCAATAAATAGAAAATAGTCTTAAAAAGCTGCTATTTCTGATTATTCCTTTGGATCTTTCAACTGTAATTTAAAAATATGGAAAATAATTGGTTGTCAGAAGCTTTGTGATGATATGATATGCTTCTTATGAAAGAATACTGACCTGAGTCAAGCATGGAGAACTCGGATCAAGTGCACAGTAGGTTTTCCTATTACCTAGGCCACAGGCTGCTCCTGAGTGGTGTCTAACAACTGGACAAGTTTCATTAACATTTTACAGCCTAACATTAAACAGTGACCAACCCATTCAGTTCTCCTGGAATTAACACAAGAATGAAATAATCAGAGTTTAAGATGTATTACAAATATATGGGTCTAAAGCTGCTACATTTGCACCATCAAACTTAAAGTGCCACTGCTAGCCTACATCGAACATAGCAGCAAATACTGATGTTATATTGAAGTGTATATCATTAGATGAATATTATATCTAACCACCTTTAATATTCATGTATGTGGTACTAAACCACCAAAAGATTAGATTTATGAGAGCATTATTAAAAAGCACATTCCTCATAGCTTTTAAAGTTAAATCCAGGCTTTTCTATTGAAATAATTTATATTTTTCCTAGTTCCTAAAACAGGCATCAGATTTCTAAACAGAGGGAAAAAGTCTCAGCCAAAGAACCACATATTATATATTCAGACAGGTCTAAGAAAACTAAGTTAATAAATTGAATAAATTAACTTGAATAAATTAGGAATGCACATTCAGAACAGAATTGTAGCATTTGGTCAGCGACATGTGAACCAAAGACAAAAATCTGCCAAGATTAAGGCAGATTTTTGTATACAGTACAATGTGTTCCCTCCCACCCATAAAGTTCATTTAGCATTCACCTTTATTTAAAATGCCCTGCCAAGCTAGAATACAAGCTTTCTAATCCAAAAAAATAGACACCATAAAAAGTTCCTCTGTTTCAGAGTCTTCCTTATCCTAGCCACAGCATTCTCCTTTCACCCTCACATACTCGGGATAAGAGATTACCACAACGATCATGACTTTGACCACAAAACATGCCGACTGTCAGGGTGATAGCCGTTGTAAGGAATTACTTTCTTCTGCTGCTGGAGTCAGTTTGAGTGTTGGCAGTTTCCGAGGAGGAAGCTGAGGGCTTTGGCGAAGATTGTCATCCATCTGCAGAGAGTACAAAAGATACATGTGACAAGGCTGTGGCATCACTTATGTGGACTGTGGCCCCACTGTCCCAACTACAACCTAGGAGACAAGCACAGGACCATATGTTTCTGGGACTGCTAGAGAAACCTTTTTTTTAACAATTTCTCAAGAATTCTAAATGTCATACCTCAAATACCAGCTGACTCAGTATCTTTAAAAAGCAATGTGGCTCATCCTTGATACCTTCACAAAACCATAGTAATTCTATAAAATGAATATTCTACTGAACATAACCACAGCATAACTTAGTTTAAGAGGTTTCTAACAGTAAGGGTAAAAGTAATGATTCTGTTACACAACGCTCCACAGGGCATAAAGTGTATTTGTGTACAATATCACATTTGATCATCCTAACACACTGTGAAGAAAAGGCAGACACACACAGTCCTTCCCTATTTCACAGATTAGCAAGATGAGGCTCAGAAGGGCTAAGAGATTTCCCCCAGGTCACAAAGCTAGTGTCAGAGCTGAAACTGAACCCAGGTCTTCCTTTTGTAACATGAGTGACCTGTCCTCTACTCAAAAAGACCAGCTCTTTTAAGCTGAGAGTATGTAGCCCATAAAAGCTAAGAAACGAGGCAAAAGGATACATTCTTTAGATCTGATCCTGAGGTATTCCAAGCACTGGATCAGTTCTAAACCTGCCTCAGAAAAACAAATTATATGGAGCATATTAAGAAAATATCCAAGAACTTCAGACCTACCCTAAAGAGAACCACATTAGTATCCTCAAACACGATTCTTTCTTTTTTCAAAGTCCAGATTTTTTTGTCCAAATTGTGAACAGTGATGGCTGATAGGATTTGTTGGCCTTCTGGTTCTACTTTCTGCCCATGTAGGTATTTTGTAGTTCCCCTTTCATATTTGTTATGAATTCACCACATATAGAAGATGGAAACTATACCGAATAGCATTCATTTAGTAGACAAGTAATCTTTCCTTCATCTAGATTTAATACTTCATATATTTTCTCTCATGAGATTTACTGGATTGAGCAAAGAAGGAAGTCAGATCAGGCTTTAACTCAGCTTATCAAAACTGCAATAATAATGAATTCATATAATTCTACTCCTCAGTCTTCTTCACTTCTCTAGTAATGGACATTTAACTCATTCATGAGCTTTGAATAACTAACTGCAAAGCTCATGCTGGAGTCTCGTGTCTAGCGTTCAAGTACCCTGACTGACCTTAGTCAGGTGACACAAACTATTCTCAAAGCTTCAGTATCTTCATCTATAAGATTGGGACAATAATAGTATCTGCACACAAAGCTGCTGTGAGGTTTAAATGAGATAGCCCATATGAAGCTCATGTCACAGTGCTTGTGAGATCTCAAAAATGGTTAGCCAGTCTTATGAGGCCTCCATGATGGTGAAAGAATGAAGTATATTATTTATTCGTACAAGAAAAAAAGCAAGTTTATTGGACATTTGGGGGAAAATGAGAAACCTTCTCATGTTTTTCCAATTAGAAACACCCTTGAAATTATCACTGTTGGTTCTCTCCCCTACCCAATTCCTCAATATGTCTCTCACAAAATGAATACCCCAAAGAGGCAAAACACCTTACACTGGTGAAATACTGTTGACTACATTTAGAACAGAGAAAGGAAAGAAGGAGAAAAACTAACACAGTTCATGTGGAAGAAAGAAACATTGTGGTGCTATTAATAAAAAAAGTACAAGCACAGGTGCATAATAATGTCAAGAAACTTAAGCTTTAGGACACAGAGAGGAAGACAAGCAAGCAAGAACTGTTTTTGTTTCTGTTTTAAAGCCAAGTTTTTGAGTTTCCTAGGTTGATAAGTACAAATTGTATGGTAAAAGTAAACCCAATACCATTATCCGATCTTTCCCCACAGCAATCAGGCCACTACTGGCTTCAAAACACTGTATTATATACAACTTTAGTTAAAAAAAATATATATATTTAAACAGCTTTCTAAAGAGTAAACTCTTTAAAAAACTGAGCAGGTAAAGTTAATGCATGACCCAAATTACAATATTGGCTGCAGAAAGGAAAATACTAAACTACTATAAAATAATGAATGAAGTGAACTTGACCTTTTCAATCAAGTTGGATTCTTTATTTACAAGTTGTGTGAGTTTCTGAAGATTTGCATCTACCATTTCTTGTCCAGCTGGAGAGATGCCTAAGAAGCCAAGACAGAAATCAGAGAAAGACAGGAAATTTTGAAAGCTTTAAAGCTTTAGATTAAAAGAATATTCAGTCTACCCATCCTACCAATCACCCCATCCTCCAAAAAGGGAAAGGGAAAAGCCATTCTGGCTCAAAGGCAAAGGTTAGAGGAATAATAATGCTCCAAAACCAAACCCCAAACAAAAGCACTAGAATGTGTCCACTGAGAAAATGCTGTGAGCCAACTGATACGCAGCCAGCCACAGGAATTAGTAAAACCACAGCAGTCCTTATTTCCTTCTGAAATTACGTTGTACCTTTCCCTCATCCATTTCAGTCGGGTTTTGGTCCCAACTATTGGGATAGCTTTCAAAGGCAGTAACTTCCAAACAGCTACCCACAAGGTACCCAAAATATTTAAAGAGATGTTAAAAAATACAGAATTCTGGGATCTATCCTTAGGAGATTCTAATTTAGTAAGTCGGAACTAGACTTTTTATTTACTATGGGCAGGTTTGCTAACCATTGCTCCAAAATAAAAGGTTGAATGTTACTTAGCTTCATGTCTCCCAATCTACTAACCCCACCCTAGGTATGAAACATAACCCACCATAAAAAATAAGCTTCCACCTAAGCCAGCTATCTTTATAACTTTTGTTTTTTAACAGGACAATTTCAGCCGGGCATGGTTGCACACATTTGCAATCCCAGTACTTAGAAGGCTGAGACAGGAAGATCAGAGGACCACAGGTTTGCGGCCAGCCTCAACTACTTAATGAGGCCCTCCACAACTTAGTGAGACCCTGTTTCAAAAATAAAGAATAAAAAATAGGGCTGGGAGTGTAGCTCGGAGGTAGAATGTCCCTGGGTTCAATCCCCAGTACCACACACAAAAAAAAGGACAATTTCAGCTAACTCTAATACAAATTTAGTATCCTGATCACTTAAGCACAAGGCTCCACATTTACAAAGAATTATAGAATTATAACCACGTGATAGGTGCCCTCTACTTACTATACGTCTAGTCTGGTGCAACCATTTTTCAAGTAGTAGAATCATGGGAATGTTCCTCACCAAAATCAATCTGCTACTAATTTCTGTTCACCCAGGAAAATGCTAGAAACAGCAGGTAAGAATCATTTAAAGTTATTGCCCATTTGCTTTAGGATATTTACTATATTTTAGCAGGGACTCAATACTTTTAATCTTTTAGAAGAAAATAACACACTCAACAGGACAATTTAAAAAGAACTGAAAGCCAGGCGTGGTGGTACACGCTTGTAATCCCAGTAGTTAGGCTGAGACAGGAGGATCGCAGGTTCGCGGCCAGCCTTAGCCACTTAGTGAGGCCCTCCACAACTTAGTGAGACCCTGTTTCAAAATAAAGAATAAAAAATAGGGCTGGAGGTGTAGCTCGGAGGTAGAATGCTCCTGGGTTCAATCCCCAGCACCACAAAAAATAAATAAATAAATAATTAAATAATAAAAAGAATTGACAAGAAATGTAAAAATCCTGAGGAACAAATACAAAGCAAACGTCTATTTCTTTATTTAAATAAGAAAACAAGAGGGAAATGAAATTGGAAAAATGCAACTTCTTGAAGTGCTAATAACCATTATTTAAAAACAATGCACACACCTTTTTAAATTGAAATATGTAATGAGTTTTGCTTATGCATCCCCAAGAGAATATGCAAATATTCTCTGCAAACAGACATTAGCTGAAGAGCCAGCTTACCTCCAAGACTAGGCCTAAAGTAACTATTTAGGATTTCATCACAAAAGCGACACAGGTTGGAGAGCTGTTTCAGATGTTCTTGTAAATGAACTTTAGGAAACCGTACTTTATAAAGAGGTGCAAGAAAACCAAACACATAGGCATCCAAGGTAGAAGGCCTAGAAAAAATAAAGGATTTTTTTACATGCATAAGAAAATATTAACTTGGGATTATATTTAAATTCTCTTTTCAAATATATTTGTCAAGTCTGAAAGACTTGTGTTTTAAAGGTTCCTGCCTATTTTAGTTTAGAAAAACAATGCAACTAGGGTTTTACCCTTTATGTAGTTTTAAAACTACTCTAGCCATTTATTTTATTTAGAAGAAAATGAAATTGTACATTACAGACTCGTTTTTACTCACAAATGTTAAATAGACTGAAGGCAGAGTGGGAACAATCTTCTACATTTTACATTCACATACACAGCATATGAAGCCAATGTTAGATTACCACTGACAGAAAGGGTTTCCTATAATTAAAAACCCATTAAATCTTTTTTTAAAGTAAAAAAATCATCTTTGGGTGGGGAGACAGGAGGACTAGTGTTAAGCAACTGCTCAGTGAATATATGTGCACAAAATATCAAAATGATTTTTAAACATGTACTCACATATCTCCAAAGAAAAACTGAGATGTTCCCAATCTGTTTGACAGAAGATTTAGGCACTCCTTGGCATCTCTGTATATCTAATAAGGAGGAAATTAGATCTCAAAAATAGGAAAGATTCTCTGATACTGCTTTTGAGGCAGCCATCTCTGGGTAAGTCCTTCTGTGCTCTCTCCTCTAGACCTACCCTGGACAGTCCTTGCTTGGAGAGTAACCCAGACCGTACCTGTGCTTCTACTTCTTGTATGTGGTAGAGGGGAGGCTCTCCTCTGGTCAGAAGAATCCTATTCAGTGCTCCCCTAGACATCCTTCCTGGCAGAATCAAACTCAGGGGAAAAGGAATTCGCGAGGCAAACCATGGCTTCGTCACAGTAAAGTAATTGTCACTCTCAACCCAGAATGTGTGAAGCTGCAAAAGGAGACAAAAAGCATCCCAGGGATATTCTTTTATTTTTTAAAAAAATCACTCAATCAATGTGAGAGTTTTTCATAAATATCTTTGTATAAAGTGACTTCCTATAAATTTTCCAGTTAGAATGGCTCAGGATAAAACAATATGCGTACGTTTTTGCTATCTCCCAAGCACCCAGAGCTAGGCCTAGCCCATAACAGGTGCTCAGTAAATAAGTGCTCAATGAATGAATTATAGCTCAACCCCTTCTATACATGGAACAAAAAGTTTCATCTCCCATAAAGAATTTTTTTATTTCCAAAATGGCATTATCTTTCATTTTAAGGTACCACATACTAGTTGAATGACTAATAGAATCCAGTTTCACAGTGATATGAAAGAATTAAGATTAAAACATAAGTGAAATTCCCTCTCTTAAGCCATTTTCATTGTTTTCCTTCTAAACAAACTACATTTTCAACTAAGTCACTAAACTACTATAATAGTCACAAATGCTTACCACAGCAGGGAGAAGCTTCTCTTCAAGGAGAGCAATGTAAGCCAGTGTATCTGCCCCTTGTTTTGCTGAGAGCTCATAATCAGCATTATATTTCTATTAATAAACAAAACGAAAGAACTCAGACGTCAAAGAACATCCCAAGGACAGTGAAGCTAAACAAACTAGGATTCCTATTCTTCCTCACAAATGGCAAACATGATATTAAAAGGGGAAAAGAGAAATACAAACCCAATGAAAACTGTTGTTTAATGCACATAAGGTTCTCAGCACATTATGCACACAGTAAATGAATATTAGTTATGTTTGTTAATTCATAGTAAAAAGTTAACAAATAAAATTGATTATTATTTTTAACAAAAAGGAAAAAATTCCAATGGGTTGCATTTTTTCCATGAAAAAAGAAAGGAAACCCACCAATTTAAAAAAGTCCCAAATTGTATTAACACAGAATTTTTAAAAAGTACTGGCAAAACCAATTATAGATAAATCTTTACATGTTTGAACATTCTGGATACATTACATAAATATTTACATGTTCAAATATTATAGATACACTGTTTTATAAAACATTTAACTGTTGCTATTAAGTGCTTTTAAAAAATAAAATAAATAGTTCCTATTTAGTGGGAACAAGAGAGCTTACCCAGCACAAAATGTGTAGCAACTATATGACTAAATTGACAATGTTATCAGTAAGTATAATTGTGAAAATACCTAAATTGAATCTTCTTATATATAAATTTCAATACAATCCAACCAATGTGCATGAAAATATGCACTGTCTAGGCCTCACCACATGACTTTCAAATTATAGTAAAAGTAATGCTTTACAGCAGTGATTCTCAAGTCTAGCTTTTGTCAAACCCTAGGTATATTCAATTAATGAGTTTTTAAAAAAACTCTACACCTTACAATGTATTTCTGGGGAAAGTAACATGCAAGAATCAATACTCTGCTTCTTCAAAAGGAGCCACCCACCTGTTTTCTTAAAAAGTTTAGTATTTTTGCAGGCTGAGAAACAATGTTGTCTTCAGTTGTCAAAATTGGTACATCACCTAAAATCAAAAAAGTTTACATACAAGGAAACATTGTGATTTCTTCTGAAGAGACTCCAATACCCTAAAAAACTATACCAATTACACATCTGGAGGGAGAAAAATGAGTAAGCACGTCTTAGTTTTTTGCAATTTCACAAAAAAGTTCTAGAGAGCATTTTCGTTTCTCATAATTTCCACTGATTTGGCTTGCACTTTGGGTTATTAATGATCAAACCATAAGTAGCACACAGCCAAGGTCGTGCTAAGAAGAAAGTAAAACACCAACGTACTCTAGGGTATATGCTTCATGGCTTTAAATGAAGAAAGGGGAAAGCTTTTTTTTTTTAAGGGCAGAAGGGATGTCTAAAAGTTTACACTGTACCTCTTGAACCTCTCCAGGTGTTATCTATGACATTGACTTTCAAGGGTGCACCAGAAAATTTGGCATAAGCCTGAAACAGAGTTTGCAATAAAACATTTTAGACTAAGTATGTAATGCACATCTGCAGAGCAGCTATACTTCACAGTCCCCTCCCACAGAAGCAGCAGGCGCGGTCCTGACACAGAGGCCCGAAGAGCTCAAGCAACCTGGTTTCCAGGGGTCTATTTCCCCAAAAGGTCCCGGAGATGCGCAGCGGGCTTTCATTCTACCACCCAGACAGCTCTGCAAGGCTAAGAAACCTCGGAGCCCAGCGGAGAAGCTACGATCCTCCGGCCGGCCCCCGCGGGTCACAGGCCAGTCGCGCGTGGTGGAGCGAAGCGAGCCCGAGGCGGCAGCGAGCAGCGCCGGGAACCCGCACGCCGCGGGGACCCCCAACCGCCGGTCGCCGCCCGCCCCGCCCCGCCCCGCCCCGCCCCTGCCGCCCGCGCCCCGGCCCGCCGGCGGCCTCACCATCACCACCAAGGACTCGCTGTGGACAGAAGGGAGCCCCCAGCCGCCTCCCCAGCAACTGAGCTCCAAGGGGGCCGCCATCTTGCCGGGGCCGACCTCTACCACCCGGAAGCACTTGGGTCGCCCACCTTCCGGCACGTGGAACGCGGGGCGGGGCGGGGCGCGGGAAGGACGACTTGGGCTTCTGCAGAGAGGCCGGAGTCACCGCAGTGGGAGTTAAGAGCATGTTAGCACCTTGGCCTAGGGGTTAAGGCATCCTGGGCCTGAAGTCATACAGATCCGCCCGCCATTCCTCAGATATTTATTGGATGCCTCCGTGCCAAACCCTGTGAAAGTTATTTGCTAGGCCTCAATTAACCTATTTGTAAAATAAGGATGAGTTTATATACAAAACTGGGACGTGTATTAAGTGGGGGTGGGGAAAGGAAATTGGCCCTTAGTTTGTTCAGTCCTTTGCCACATATATTGGGCCTCTACCTTCCTTTTCAGTGTCAATCTCAGTTGTCCTAATGTTCACTTGTTCCAGCCATTCATTCATCTATTTATTTATTTATTTTTATTAATGTGCTTTTATTGGTGCATTATAGTCTCACATCATAATGTAGATCATGTTGACAGTGGCATACATGTACTCAGCACCTGGTGCCCCCCACCCCCACTTCCCCGCTTCCCAATACAGAGTACTGAGGTTGACCTTGGTATATTCACACATGTATACATAGTCGATGATAGAATTTCCATTAATGAACCTCAGTCTTCCCCCTTCCCTTCCCTTAGTCCACCTCCCTGGCTCCACTGAGGTTTCTCCTCCATTATCTGGAGTCCCTCTGGTATCCCAATTACCACCTAGCTTGCACATATTAGAGAAAATATATGACCCTTTACTTTCTGTGATTGGCTAATCTCACTTAATGTTCTCCAGGTTCTTCCATTTTCTTGCAAATGATATAATTTTGTTCTTTATTGCTGAGTAGAATTCCATTGTGTGTATTTCCCATAATTTTGTAATCCATTCATCTGTTGATGGATACCTAGGTTGGTTTCATAATTTGGCTATTGTGAATTGTGCTGCTATGAACATGGGTATGCACATATTACTGTAGTTCTCTGATTTCCACCCCTTTGGAAAGATACCAGGAGTAGTATAGCCAGATCATAAGGTGGATCTTTTCCCAGCTTTCTGAGGAATCTCCACACTGTTCTCCATAGCAGCTGAGCTAGTTTGCAATCCCACCAACAGTGTAGAAGAGTTCCTATTTCCCCACATCCTTGCCAACATTATTATTATTTAATTTCTTGATGATTGCCATTCTGATTGGGGTTAAATGGAATTTCAGTGTAGTTTTGAATCGCATCTCCTTGATTGCTAATGATGTTGAACATGTTTTCATGTATCTATTGGCCATTTGTATCTCTTCTTTAGTTAAGTGTCTATTCAATTCAGTTGCCCATTTTTTATTGTGTTTTTTTTTTAGTGTAAAGTCTTTTAAGTTCTTTGTATATTCTAGATATTAGTCCTCTATCAGAGAGATAGCTGGCAAAGATCCTCTCGCATTCTGTAGGTTTTCTCTTTAGACTCTTGATGGTTTCCTTTGCTGTGAAGAAACTTTTTAGTTTAATGCCATCCCACTTATTAATCCTTATTTTAATTTCCTGAGCTTTCGAGGTCTTGTTGAGGAAGTTTCTACCTGTAACAGTAACCTATAACCAGAACCCTAGTCCTCAGATTTAACAGGTGAACTCTGCCTTCCTTCACTGCTACTCCTTCTTTCTGGAATATTTTTCTTTTCTGTTCATCTGCCCCTTCAGAAATAAGCTTAACTTTCACCTTCCTTGGGTTGACTTTACAAGGATAGAAGCTTCTTCTGGGTTCCTCCAGCTCCTGTATATTCTTTGAACTGTAGCTTCTATCCTTAGTTACAGAATTTTTGCCTTCCTTCCACCGTTCAGAAGTTCTTTGAGGACAGAACAGGGCTGGCTTCATAGGGGTGGGACCAGTGGAGTCAACAAGGCCCTGTGCTCAGAAGG
This sequence comes from Glis glis, assembly GCA_004027185.1. Taxonomy (NCBI): domain Eukaryota; kingdom Metazoa; phylum Chordata; class Mammalia; order Rodentia; family Gliridae; genus Glis; species Glis glis. The sequence continues at coordinate 40,922 of PVJS01011789.1, forward strand.
GTTCCTCACTTAGATAAGGCTTTGCTGTGAGTGTCTTGAAATCTCAATTTTTTACACCAAGGGACCCTGCATTTTTATTTTGGACTAAGCCCTACAAATCATGTAGTCAGTCATGTCTGTGGGCCTCCTGGGCATGGAATGTTTCTTCAACATTAAACCTGGCAATTTCTCAGGAAAACTATTAAGGAGGAAAGACAGGACTTTGAGATGCCATAATTCAGGCTTACTTACTGGCTCCCAGAGTTAGGACTTGGGTGCTAGGTCTTTTTTTCTAGATGGCACAGTAGTATTTCTGGGACACCCTACCACTATGCCTCTGAATTCTCTCCTCTTCTGTGTCCCACTGAAATGGTTGGGCCTCCTTAAACAACTGAAAGCTCAAAAGAAACATCTGCAAATTTTCATAAAATTGCTATTCGACAAATATTTGCTAGGCACTACCTTACTGTTTACATAACCATCTAAATTATAGTGCCAATTTGCTAAAGTCTTTTTTTCATGTTTCAAAAACAAGAGTTCTCAGAAATGGGAAGGAAAAGATATGTCACAGATGAGAATCCATTAAAACAATATTTTATAATTAGGGAATACTTAGCATATGTACAGTTAAAACTAAATAACAACGCATTTAATGAGCAGGTACCATGTCCAAGACACTGTGAGACTCTGGGAAAATACAGAAATATATAAGACATGAATTTTAGTCTCAGGAGTTTATAGTCTGCAAAGAAGACATACACACAGCCAGGTATAATAAAAAAAAAGTCATCACGAATAAGTTTAGAGGCGTAAATAAAACACTACAGAAACACAAAGAAGGGACAGTTCATCCTATGTGGATGGAGGCTATTCGGTCTTCAGTATAAAGAAGGTAATCCAACTTTCAGATTCAAGTAATGGCCCTTTCTGTTTTGAGGATTAAAATCCCAAGCCATAAAGCTCAAAGTCTGCATACTATAATCAGGCACTTAAAATAATCATACAAAAAGAATGTGGATTCTGCGTCTGTATTCTGCGTCCCCTTCATAGTGAGGGGGGTGGGAGGAGGTTATGGAGAAACATTCTTTGTGGACACATAATTACTCAGCCTGGCCTTCTCCCTAACTGCTGCTTTTATATAGGATGATTTCATTTGCATTAAAGAGAAATTAAATCTCTTCCCTCAGTGTTGAATTAAGACAGAGACTAGCATTTCATTGCATCTGATGAGAGAATCCTTACACACAGGTTTATTTGTGCCTAGTTAATAGCAATCTTTTATTGCTGTAATTCCTCTTGAGAGTCTATATCTGCTGGATTGAATTTTAAAACCATGGCAAAGCTGATTGCACAACCAGGCTGAATACTGTTCCAGAGAACCACACAGAAAGCTGAAACCTTCAGAAATTATGCCTGGGATGGGTACCTGGCTGCTAAAGAGTATTGTTCAGAGTTCATCAAAATCATAATTTCAGATTCTTACCAGGAAGGATGTGCTGTGCAAAACATTCATGTATGTGTGGGATGGCCTGAATCACAGCTTTATAATGAGTATTCCAGACAGTGTTTTCCCTGAAAAAGAAATCTTATTTTTCAAAAAATGGATACTAAAATGGCTTTGTCTAGTGATGGTCAGCTGAACTCAGGGGACCTGACCTTGGCATACATTTCCTGTACCTCACATGTTTCTTAACTTAATTTGGAAGCCATGGTGTGCATTCTGTTAGTATCTTTTTTTCTGGGTGATTAAAAATCTGTGAAATGGAGCTTTGGGAAAAGATAAAAGATTTGTGACAAGTGATTGTGTGGTTTGACCCCTTGTGGGAAAGGTAAATTGAAGAGTGGAATGTCCCTAGGATGCTAGCTGAACTTGAAGCATGACTAGGCTGGATTTAGATTAGCACAGAGGAAGGTATTCCACTTCTAAGCCAAATGAGTGAAGGCATAGAAATGGGAATGGCTGCCGAGTGTGGTGGTGCATACCAGTAATCCCAGTACTTGGGAGGCTGAGACGGGGATTGCAGGTTCTAAGTCAGTCTCAGCAACTTAGTGAGACCCTGTTTCAGAATAAAAAATAAAATAATGCTAGGAGTATAGCTTGGAGGTAGAAGGCCCCTTGCAACACACACACACACACACACACACACACACACACACACACACACTTTAAAAGAAAAAGAAATAAAAATAGGAAAGGCTCTGGCAAGGAATGTGAAGACAAGTGAATTAATGCTGCATTTATAGGAAGCTGGAGACTTATCAAGAGGGGTGTTGACTGACTAACAAGAATCAGAACTGGAAAACATGGGAATGTGTGATATTAAGGCAGAAAAGAGCAAAAGTCTAAATACAATATTAATGGATTTCCATACTCAAGGATAGCAGCAGAATACTATTATTTCATGGGCACCATAGAAGGAGAAGTTTTATGAACTCATAAACTATATTAAATGGAGCAAAAGTGTAGTGGGAAAATGAAGTGAGGAGATGCTGCTGAATATCATTAGGAGAAGGTCACTCGGCACACTTACACTGAGCACGTTGTTAGAAATCAAAATGCAAGGGGTTATTGAGGAAAAGGGAATAAAGAGCCCCAGGTATGAGATCATGGGGGATATGACAGATAAAGGAAGGAGTGAAATCAGACAGGATTGGAAAATTCAAGATAGGGTTTTTGGAAGAGATGACAGGGTGAATCTACATATAGACAAAGACAAAATTGGTCATTACTGAGCAAAATCCTGAAAGGTTACAGAGAAGAAAGAGGAGATGCTAGAAAGAATGTAATTCTGAGAGTTTGAGGCTGAGATTGGAACTTGACCAGTGGGGTTGGCATTAAAAATGAGAGAGAGCCATGCTCCCTCTGACACTGGGGGAAGTTTCAAGGGGGGCATGGGATGCTGAGTTAGCTCAAATCAGTTACTTTAAAATTTTCCTATTACATTAGAAAACAACTCAAAGGAACCTGAGAGGAAGAGATTGGGGGTTTAGAAAGAGAAGCATTTGGAGAATATGCTAGGGAATTAGCTAACAGTGAATGAGAGCTTTGCTGACAAGTGCTCACAGTCAAATATAAACTAGTCTAAAAGAGCTCAGCCAAGTGAGAGCCACCAGCAGGCTAGTAATGAGGTGCCTTCAAACAGATATTATTTAAATATTCATTCAACTTTTTTTAAAAAATGAAAATGAGATTAGCTTCAGAGTGTAACAAGATCAATTTACATTTTACCAATTATATTAGAAGTCTTATGTGGATACCTAGGTTTTAGTAACCCTTAAAATTTAGCCCTGAAAATGATGGTAAGGGATGGGACGTTAGGAATTGAAAGAAGGTGGAATTTGTAGTTTTAGCAGGCCAGGGATTCAGCCAACCCTAATATAGCTACATTTGTACAGTCATGTGGCTTCTTCCAAAGGGACTTTGTTGCCTAGAAGCATAAATAGGGTTTTGGGTTCGTTCAGCCATTTGGTAGCTATGTTAAGGCTATCAGGCAGTGATATATATTCAAGGGATTCGTTTTGCTCCTCCAGAATAGTGAACTTGCAGTCTGTCTTTTGTATTAAAAAATTAAATGCAACAAAAATGATATCATCATCTGACATGGTGCTCAATTTATGTTGAGGAATTTGGATAATTATACTTAAAAGGGAGGAGAGGAATAGACCCCAAATATAAAAAGTTTTCCACACCTCACTGAAAGTGGCAAAACATATACCAGTAGATCATGATGAGGTATGCATATATATCATAACACTGAGAGCAACTTCTAAGAAAACTAAAACTGATATATTCATGAACACCAAATAAATAAAAACAGAATTTTCTAAGTTAAACCCATAAGAAGGCACATGTGTGAGAGAGACAGAGGGGAATGCTAAGCAGGGAACAAATAGAGAACAAATTACAAAATAGACTTAAACTCTAAAATATCAATAGTTACTCTAAATGTAAATGGTCTTAAAAACACCATTTAAAAGATATAGAATGGGCTGGGCGTGGTGGCGCACACTTGTAATCCCAGTACTTTGGGAGGCGGAGACCAGAGGATCCAGGTTCGCAGCCAGCCTCAGCTCTCTCTCTCTCTCTCTCACTCTCTCTCTCTCTCTTTCTCTCTCCCTCCCTGTCTCTCTCTCTCTCTCTCTCTCTCTC
>PVJS01011790.1:0-45046 GCA_004027185.1 Glis glis
AAAAAAAAAAAAAAAAAAAAAAAAAAAAACTATCAAGTGCTGATGTTCATGAGGCAAGGGAAAACAAAAGGAGGGATGAGAAAATTATTGTCTTTAAAAGAAAATACAAATTTTGAGTGACTTCAAGAGTAGGGTGTTGAGTTAAGCGGATAAGATCTTTGATACCATCCATGCACCCCACCATAAATACAACACAAAATTAGGAATATTGACCCATGAAATGGAATATTGATCTTTTAGGAATACGGATCCATGAAAGTAACCCTCCAGCAAGTACTCTGACCAAGGCAGATCCAAATGTGCCATAAAACGCTTGCACAGGACATAAACTTTAATACGACATGCCAAGAGTCAAAGGAGGCTTTGACTCTTGTGTTTGAAAGGTAATGTTATGATAAGAATCATGGTTTAACGTGGGGCATGTTGGTGCACACTTGTAATCCCAGTTCCTGGGAGGCTGAGGCAGGAGTATCAGGAGTTTGCAGCCAGCCTCAGCAATTTAGTGAGGCCCTCCACAACTTAGACCCTGTTTCAAAATAAAAAAATAAAAATAGGCTGGGAGTATGCCACACAGGTAGAAAGCCCCTGGGTTCAATCCCCAGTACCACAAAAAAGAAAAAGGTTCAAGGTTTAATATATTGCAAATGTCAATAATCTGGTCTGTTACTGTAGAATACTGGAAAGGACCATGCTTTTCAGTGTCGCTCTGTCAGGTCTATGTGTGTCCCTGAGGAAGTTATTTACCTTCTTCATACTTTCTTTATCTATTTAATAAGGACAATAAAATATGTCTGATGAAATCCTTATAAGGACTAGATAAGATATGTGAGACAGATCTTCTCATGTTAGATATTCAATAAATTCCTAGGTACTCTTTAAATTGCTATCTATATAATAATTATTTTGGGCAGGTACTCAAAAACCACTTCACCGTGATGTTGTGGGAATCCAACAATGTAAATAAAAAGCACCTATCACAATAATTGGCATGTGATGGGCACTTGAGGCAGTTTGGTTGCCTGCCATTCCCTCCCCTCCTGTCTGATTAAGCACCTTCCTCTCCATGGAACACATCTCTCTTTCTTTTTGTTCTTCAGAATTCAGAAACATTATCACTTTTTCTTGAAATCCTCCCATGAGACTTCGAGCACTTTTATACAATATGTCTTTGTGATGATCTAGTATATGTTATGTGCAGCATTCTAGCACTTGGGGTATAATTATTCTTTCACATGCCTGTCATCCCCCTCCCCTAGGCTGCCTCAGACTCCATGAGCCAAGAAATCTCTGCTTTCATCTCAGTAATTATTGACACAGAGCCTTACATAGGTAAAAACAGAAAGGGTTCTTTGAATGTAATCAAGTATAATTTATGTTCAACAAATTTATCTTTAAGAACTGTATAAAAGCCACATAGGAACAGTATTAAAAATTGCCTACTCCAATCAAGTAGAACTTAGAGTTACTAATAACTTCTCTAACTTTGAACTGTCTGACAGCTTGCATAACTCAAGTGAATGATGCCAATTCTAATACATGAATTCTTTACAACACAGAGCAACGGTGACTTATTTGGCATTAACACTTTCAGATCACTTGAGTACAATTCAGTTCATTTTAGCATAATTTACTTAATAGTACCCATGTGGTCCAAAAGTGTTAATATGCCTCCCAGAGTGTTAACTTGCTACAATAGCAATAACATACTGGGACCATCTGGATCCCTGAATTGATGCGTAATCCTTTATTTTGTAGTCCTCAGTAGCCCCATTGACCTTTATAGACACACACATCAGTTTCAAGATCAAAGTGAATTATTCTACAACAATCCTATGAGTTCTGTGCAAACAGGCCTAGAAGTTTTCACTTTCTTTTTTTCCCTTTTTTATTTTATTTTAATATTTTTATTGGTGTATTATAGCCTCACATCATAATGTAGTTCATAATGATAGTGACATACATGCACACAGCACTTGGTGGTCTTCACCCCAGCCCCCTCCCCATTCCCACCCTTCCCCATATGGGGTATTGAGATTGACATTGGTATTCTCACATATGTACATAATGTCAATGGAAGTGATTCTTTCATTGATCCTCCCTCTCCCCCTCTTCCCCTAGACCACCTTCCTGGCTCCACCAGAGTTTCTCCTCTATTATCTGAAGTTCTTGGGTATCCCCATTACTCCCCTAGCTTCCGCATAGGAGAGAAAAAATATGACCCTTCACTTTCTGTGACTGGATAATCTCACTTAACATAATGTTCTCTAGGTCCATTCATTTTCCTGCAAATGACATAATTTTGTTCTTCTTTAAGAACAAAATTCCATTGTGTGTGTAGCCTATAATTTTGTAATCCATTCATCTGTTGTTGATGGACACCCAGGTTGTTTCCATAATTTGGCTATTGTGAATTGTGCTGCTATAAACATGGATACACATGCATTAATATAATATTCTGATTTCAGTCAAGGTTTTCATTTTCTTTGGTGCTTTGACTATCTCTTATGTACATACACACATACACATACACACATACATTAGGGCTTCAAACACGTTTTAAAGGCATGAAAACAGCCCATCAGAGAGAAGATTGGCAGGATTCACTCTAAGGAGCAGAATTCACAGCACTTTCTGGTAAATTGCTCAGCTCAGGTCTCCTGTGCGACCTTGGGATTTGCATTCACATTTTCAGTCCCTTCATTCTGAATGGGCAAAAGAATTTATCTAAATGTTTTACTATAGAGTAATTCCCTGAAAATTTCCTGAGGTGATCTAGAATCTAAAACTTAGTAAATTGTCTGACCTCCAGAGGTGTTCCTCTGATCCCTTGGCTTCATTCCGCTCTATCTGTACTATTTTTACCCAACCCCTGGGTTAATACCCTATCCGTAGGACTAATAGGTATTTACTGACCTCCTGATCAGTTGTTATCTAAGATCAGAGCAGCTATTTACAGAGTATCTGTAATAGGCAATCTAAAAGCTTTCATGAGGAGTTTGGGGTGGAGGGGCATTAAAAAGAAAATAACAAGTCTATCATACTCACACATGTGATGTCGTTATACTATCTCAGAAGTGAAATGACAAAAAATCAGCATCCATCAAAATGGCTTTAAGATGGGTAATACTCTGTGCATGTTTGAAACACTCTGCAGTGGTTGGAGGGGTTGCTGAACTACTATGATAACAACATTCCACCTAATCAATTCTCATACTACCTAAGGAATGAGGGAAGTGAAGGAAACAGGATGTGGCAAGCACTAAGAAAACAACATCCCTGGGCCTTGCAACAGTTTCCTCTGACATACCACAGCCGGCTGTGGAGAGCTCATCACTGCCATTTGGACAATCCCTTTCACCATCACAAAGCCAGTGTCGGGGCACGCAGGCGTGAGAGCCCTGACAGCTGAACATGTCCGCAGCACAAGTAATGGCACCTGAAACCCAAAAGGGAAAGTGCCGTTAAGACCCCTGTGTGTTCACTAGAAAACGTCTACTATTGCATTCCTATGGGAAGGAGGGGAAGCGGATTGGTGCTTTCAAGGACAAGACAGTGATTATTTGGAATCATCAAACATTCTCCTTCCCCTACAGCTGTCTACAGATTTTTGTGTAAGAATATATTCTTTCCTAATTGCAAGTGTAATGTATTTCTTAAGGCGACATCTTACAAAATAATACCTTTCCTCCTTGTAAAATGTAGCAAAACGTAGAAAAGTCATAGAATTATGAATCAACTGAGATAATATTTTGTGCAGGTATATATACTGAATACTTTGTTTATATAAAATGTTTGTTGAGTTAATCAGTTAGCATGACCTTGTTCAAATTTCACTCTCTTAGGATCAAACGCTGCCCAGAGTAAATGCTTAAAAAGATAGTTTTGGAATTATTAAAACATATTTACTATCTCCAAGAAGAAACTATGACAGAGTTGATTGTTGGAAGATATTTGCTTTCAATTATTGAAAGCAATGACCACAGTGCTTTAATTAAATGATTAATATCTTCTTACTTTTCAGCTGTACAGTTGAAAACAAGCAGAAAATGCTTTTCAACATAATGTTTTCAAAACCAGTAGCACTGGGGTTTCAAAAATAAAATCCCCTAGGTTCTTTTCCCACACAAACATGGCTGTTCCTACATATACATTAGCCTGAAGGACAAGACGGCCAAGTATGTTGGAGAATCCCAGGTGATTCAGATTGGCTCGGTTGATTTAGCACCTGCACTTTAAAAGAATGAGGCTCAACATGGTGTCTATTACTAGTAGAAATCAGAAAACAATCCATTAAATAAATGCTTCTTTCATTTTAAAATTAATTTATCTGCTAACTATTACAACTTTATTAGTTTCTATAAGAAAATGATTTTCCTGAAGAAATTACATTTATTTTATTCCTCTTTATTATCGATCTCTCCAAGCTTGTTCTAAGAACATAAAGTATCATTTTCACTATTATACTCTCCATTCACTACTTTAATTTCTGTAATATTGCCATTATTTAGTTTGAGTTTTTTTTAACACTGCTTTCTTTCTACTAAGAAAGTGTTGATCAATATAAAATTCCTTGGTTCTTTTCATATTACCATTACAATTCATACCCCAAATATTCATAATAGAAAGAACACTGATTTGGCAATGGAGAAATCTAGTTGTGCATGACCTTGGAGAGGACTAATGTCCGAATTTCCGTTCCTTTAAAATGAAGGGTATGGTAGATAATTACAAACATATCTCCAATTATAAATGAAATAACATTCTTTATGGCTAGTTTTCTGTCTCTGTTGATAGTGTTCAACAGATCCTATATTAAGAACATTCTGAAACATCAAAGTCAATTGGAAAGAAAATTGACCAAAGGAAAAAACTTATGGCTTCCTTCCATGGTTTGCAGTAACATCTGGAGACTCATCATGATCCTTAGGGAAAAGAATCCCAAGGGAGAAGAAAGACAAACTGATAGAATTCCACTGGATCCATGTTAGGTCCCTACTCACATAACTGTAGTTGTCTGGTGATCGTCACTACCCTATTTAATATTTCAGAAGCCTAAATTCTGGTCCTACCTCTGTCATCACTAATTAACCAAGTGACTTCAGGCAAATATTTTATCTCTGTGAATTTCTTTTTTTTAATCTATCAAAAGACAAAGGTGAAGCCAGGCGTGGTGGCGCATGCTTGTAATCCAAGTACTTGGGAGGCGGAGACCGGAGGATCCCAGTTCGCAGCTAGCCTCAGCTACTTAGTGAGGCCCTCTGCAACTTCGTGAGACCCAGTTTCAAAATAAAGGATAAAAAATAGGGCCAGGGGTGTAGCTCAGAGGAAGAATGCCCCTTGGTTCAATCCCCGATACCGCAAAAAAAAAAAAGACAAAGGTGAACTAGACAATGGTCTTCAAAACTGAATTCTCAATATCCCATGTGAGAATCACTGTGTGCTTATTAAGAAAGAATGTGTACACATCCCACATCAAAATATTTGTAGGTGTTGAGAAACTACGCTCTTAAAAGACTTCTGAGAAAACTCTTTTGTATAATAAATGTTGGAAACCACTGAGATACATTATTTGTAAGGTTTCATTCCTATCCTAAAATATTAGATTCAGTTTGTTAACTCATGTTTGGTCTAAAGCAGTTTTTTTTTATGTGTTATCAAGTTGGTAGTTAGCATGAATTGAGAGAGAGAGAGAGAGAGAGAGAGAGAGAGAGAGAGAACGAGCTTTGACAGCCAGTAAACATACCCGTTATTACTTTTTATTATTTTTAAAAAAGCATTTTCAGGACATTGATATATATTTAGACATGAAACCAGCACTTTGATAAAAGGAGGGGGTTGGAGAAATAAAACAAAAACTAATGGCAATGAACTGTGGGTTTAGTGCACATTGGTTTTGTTAGATACCACAATAGTTATATAGATAAATCTCTCTACAACTTTAATAGGTAAGAGATCCAAAAAATATACAGTAACATTAATTTCCCATGAGCCAACAGCTTGAAAACCCAGGTGTGAGGGAACTGGACTATATGTAACTTCAGAACCTCTGCCCTTTCTATTATACAGTGTCTACTCAGAGAATACAGAGCTACCAATGGAGACATTTAGGATAAAGTTAAACAAAGAGTTGAAAGCATGAAGAGGAGACACTGGGAACATGCCCCCTGTTAAAGATTTTAGAGTAAAGGGAAAGAAAATACAGAGATTAACCAGCCATGTAACTGATTTCTATTTTCCTCATGTTTAGAGCTTTCTGATGCTGATCTTTCTGTATTTATATTAATCTTTTGTATAATTCAAAATTATTTTAACTTTGTAAAGAAAAAGTAGATTTGGGGTGGCATACATACAAGAAAATAAATTGCCTGCTTTCAGGAGATATCACCAATTTTATATTTTTTAGGGAGAAATTGAGTTTAGCTTACTCCCTGTGTCTCTATGGTAGTGACCTAGAGACCAGGCCACACTCCTGACATTTGAAAGAGGTGTTAAGTATACTTAACTCTGTACATGCACCTTATTCCATGACTCAGGTCCTTCTCTTTCTAAAATGAGGATAATTGACAGCTATCAAGGAGGACTGATTTAATGAGTTAAGAATATATAAGCACAGCAACAAATATATACACATATACTACAGATCACATAGACAGATAGATAGATCGATAAATAAATTAGTAGACAGCCTGAATAACTGCAATAAATTTGTGAAGATTAGCTTGCTCCCTTCTTTTATGCTTCAAGAAATTCAGTTAATAACTCAATTTAATCCATTAAATATTTGTGATTATTAAAAAGCAATTGCACTGGGTTTGTAGCTGACATGTAGTAGGTTCACAGAGACATTTGACATTTATACCTCCAATCTGCAGTGCTGAATTTTAAAGTGTATTTTAAAAACACATACAATAGTAACATTTCTTTACTTGCATTTAAAATTACTCAGTAATGATGATCACTATAAAATATATACACCGACACACACAAACAACCTATGAAGTTTATGGCAGAATGATTTTGTATACTAATTTTGGAGAACATCTTGGCAATATACATTGAGTCGTCAGGAAAAGTATTTGATCATTTGACTCAGGAATTTTAGTCAAGGCAATTTCCCCCCAAAAGTAATTGAAAACTAGAAATGAAATGTACACATACATTTCTTGTGACAACGTTGAGAAAATAATCTTGAATATTGAGTAACAATTATATACACAAAAATAGCAAAATAATAGGTTGCCATGAAAATAATAAAACTGCTACATAGGAATGGATACGTAAGTTTAGTTATGAGTTTAATACACTTGAAAACAAAGAGCATGCAGAACGGTTAAAAATTGATTGAGAACATCAAAGAAACAACTTACCACAAATGCTATCACTTTCATCTAATCCATCCCCACAATCATCCTCTCCATCACAAATCCAGTGTTTAGAAATGCATTTTTGTGCAGAACAAGCAAATTGGTTCCAAGAGCAAGAAGAATCTGGAAAATAACAACATTTATTTTAAATGAAAAAGCTGGGAGAAATAAGTTCTGGTGTGCTCTTGCACAGTAGGCTGGCTACACAAAACAATAATATGTTGCATAATTTTAAAAAGCTAGGGGAAAAGATTTTGAAAGTTTTTGCCACTGAGAAAATTATTTACTCTAATTTTAACATTACACAGTGTATACATGTTTTAAAACATCACACGGTTCCCCACAATTATGTGTAATTTGTTATGTCTTGGTTATAAAGAACAAAAAGAAAAAATGAGATCTTAGATTTCACAGTGAGAAAGCTCTTTCATACACTTTTCTAAAAATCAGCCATCCCATAATAAAACAAGCCAAATTCTTCTCTATGACAACTCTACATGACATTTTGGCAACAGTTCGCTTAGTTCCTCTGTGTTTTCAGGCCACACAACTTCGTTCCTTCAATGCGATTCCCATAGAGCTTGCCTTTGAACTAATCACTGTGCTTCTCATTCAACTCCAAGGATATTCCAGATTGTCATTCTTTAAAACTGTGTGGTGTACAGATACCAAATATTCTATTTAGTAACCGTTTTACATCTTAATCTAATTTTTGAACTAAAAGGAGAAGAATTGCATCCTAAGCAACATAACGGCAGGGTGGACAGATGAGCAATATGTTTGATTTTTAAAAACGCAGTGACTAAGGAGGGTTTAACTTGATAACAAGCAACAGTTTCAAACCTGTATATATACCTAACACATGGGTGTTTTTGTGTCACTCCCTTAAAAACACCCAAACTTGGATGGAATGAAATAGTGGCATGAGATAGTGGCTGTTTTTCTTTTTTCTTACCAGATTATGTGTAACAACATACTCCATTCCTTGCCAATATCATTTCTGTTTCTACTCTCCTTTAACCCCAGCCTCCTGCTCTGCCCAGCATATGTACCACCAGGAAATGTCCAAAAAATAAAATTCTTCCTTAATTGTTCAGAATAAACATTATCGTAAAAATAACAATTTCAGTTTTAATCCTAAAAACTCTTAAAATCTTGTATTTTTCATTTAAAATGTTTAATTATATGATCTATGAAAAGAAAGAAATGTAGAAAACTGAAGCCAGGGAAAAATAAAACTCAAGAAATAAAATCCTATAATGGACCCCCGTTTAGAAATTGTTGAGTCCACATGAACTATTTTTGAAGTTTTCTATTAGTCTTTTTCAGAATGTGGCTCTGATGTAAAGATATATAGGGTCTTAATAAAACAAAATGTACTTCCTCATGTCATGGTGACATTTACTTTCAGAAGAGCTTGACATTTCATGGAAGATCCATTTTAAAATAATTTTTCTACTCTTTTCACCATAGTGTATATTATTTGTGTTAGAATACTGAAGATATGCTTTATATCCTATAGGAAATTTCTTTGGCCTGCAAATCACAAAATCTATAAATTTTATAAGATAAATTTTAAAATGCATTCTTATCTTGACAATTTGAAGTATTGCCAGTATCAGGTAAGGGGAGTAATAATGTATGCTAAATCCTTATTTTTCATAGAAGAAAGTAAATATATTAATCCACCTGATTTAAATAAATCAGGAAATTAGGATGTAAGAGTATATAATTTAGATTAATGAAGGTAACAACTCACCAAAAACTGAAAAATTTAAAAGAAAAGGCTGCAGTAGAGGATCATAATTATTACTGATATTGTTATTATTATTATTATTTTATTATTTTTTTATTACTATTATGGTAGTAGTGGGGATTGAAACCCAGGGCATTCTACCTCTGAGCTACAACTTCAGCCCTTTTAAATGTTTTCTTTTGAAACAGGGTTGCGCTAAGTTGCTGAGGCTGTCCTTGAATTTACAATCCTCCTGTCTCAGCCTACCAAGTATTGGGATTACAGAAGTGCACCACTGCTCCCGGCTTGCAGCAGAGGATTATTATTCTTCATTATAATTTCTTCTGTTTTATTTTAATTTTCACCATTTTTGTTTTATTTAATAAAAGTGAAAAACCTGTTAACAATATCTCGTGTAAAATCCCCATATAAGAGAACATCAACATATAAAAAATGCTATGGTTCATAATATGAAAGCAAGATACAATGTCTCACCACAGTGGAGTTCATCAAGTCCATCTTCACAATCTTTCTGACCATCACATACCCAGGTATTCAGAATGCATCTTCCACTAGGACAACCAAAATAATTTTCTTCACATTTGTTTTTGTTTTGAACTGTGATAAAATATAGAATGCAATGTCAAATAAGTTGAATTAATCTTAGACTTCTGCAATAGAGGTAGATAAAACATTAATAATCCTTGAACTGGAAGAGATAAGTAGCAAGCAAATAAATACAAAGTAGCTGGGATGTTTTCCTCAATTAAACCAGGGTGACAAAACCAAGGAAAGGCTAAGAAACTGTCACAGACCAGGGGGACTGGGGAGACATGATAAGTAAACCCCATTTAGGATTGGGTCCTGGAACAAAAAGAAATAGAAATAGAAACCTGTTTGAATTAAAATAGTGTGGAGATGAGATAATGAAAATAACTGAAATGACTCTACAGTGAATGAATCTAAGGCCAAGGAATCATATTTGCATGGAAAACATTCGTTTCTTTCGTTTTTTTTTTTTTGGTACTGGCTAGGAATTGAACCCAGGGACATTCTACCTTAGATCTATCTATGCCCATATGTCTTTTTATTTTTTATTTTGAAACAGGGTCTTGCCAAGTTGTTTAGGCTGGTATTGAACCTGCAATCCTCCTGTCTCTGCCTACCAAGTACTGGGATGTCAGGCATGTGCCACCATGTCCTGCACATAAAAATATTCTTAATTGCATATGCATAAAAGTAAATAACAAGTTAAAATGATGGAAGATATTTGCTGAAAGAATGTGGATTTGGTATTCCTACTGCCTTCTGTTTTAAGTATGCTTTGACAGGAGTTAAGCAAATATTATCTATTTTTTTCAAATGTGAGATTGCATTTATTTAAATCACTCTTTTTTATGTTCATTTATTGGTGCATTGTAATTATACATTTTGATACATGTCAGGGTAGCAGCATCATACATGCACACATTGCTCATTTAGCCCTCCCTCCAATCCCACCCTATTCCTTCCCCCTTCCCTCCCTTTCATGCTCTGGATAGTGATTGAGTCTTATAAGTTTGTGTATGTACATCATGTGCTATAGTGTGTTTCCAGCAAGTTAAAAGACAATCTCTAAAATTATTAGGGAGCTGGAGGTGTAGCTCAGCAGTGGAGCACATCCTCAGCAAGTGTGGCCCTGGGTTCAACCCTCAGCACCAGAAATACATAAAGAAAAATTAAAAATACTATGCCCTGTAAAAATATCATGAAAATAAAAATGGACTGTATGTAAAATTATTTTGTACATTATAATTTATAAAAAATTACAGTTATTATTATTATTAATATAACTTCTAAGAATACATATAAAATACTGAATTTTTCTCTTTATTGAATGTCTGTTGTCCATTTGTACTTTTGGATTTATATAGTTTGTTCCTGTTTTTTTTTGTTTTCTTTGTGGTACTGCATATTGAACTCAGGGGCATTCCACTTTCAAGCTACACCCCCAGCCCTTTTTATTATTTTTTGTTTTTGAAACATGGTCTCAATAGGTTGCTGAGAGTTTTGCTAAATAGCTGAGGCTGGCCTCGAACCTGCAATCCTTCTGTCTCAGCCTCCCAAGTTCTGGGATTACAGGCATGTGCCAGTATGCCCAGCTGGGTTTCCATATTTTAAACTGGTCCTTAGTTAGCCAGGAAGGAAACCCAAGAGAAAATATGCCGATCATATTATCGTGTTCCATTATGAGTATTTTAAGATAAAAGTATCCCTATTTAAATTTTTAAACAATAAAAAATCATTTTTTTCTTTTAGTGAATTTACCATGAAGACCAAAGCCTTCAGTATACCTTACATCTAAGGTCTTCTTAGGATGCTGCCTAGATATCCCCTAATAATTTGATTGTGTGTGTGTGTGTGCGTGTGTGTGTGTGTGTGTGTGTGTGTGTGTGTGTGTGTTTGTGTGTGTTACCAAGTATTGAATCTAGGGAATTCTATCTCTGAGCTATACCCCCAGTCATATTTTATTTTTTATTTTGGAACAGGGTCTCACTAAGTTGCTGAGGGCCTTGCTAAGTTGCTGAGGCTGGCTTCAAACTTGCAAACTTCCTGTCTCAGCCTATCAAGTACTGGGATTACAGGGATGTGCCACCACACCTGGCTCCCCTAAAAAATTCCTGTCTTTCTGTCCAACTGTTTCATAAGCCAGCATAAGTATTCCTTTCTTTCTCATCTAATATAAAAATTACAATTCCCTATTGGTATTGAAAGTTCACTTTCAAAATAATTGATTAATCCTAGAGAGTGATAAAGAATATGAAAAGGAAAATAAAATGTATGTTTAATGAATATCTATTTTATGGTGCCTTCAAGATTATTTAAAAAATTAACTATAGCCCTAATAAGGCAAAGACTCTATTATTGCAAAAGAACATTGGATTAATAATCTTGAAACCCAGGATCTGTGGCTCTGAAGCAGTAAAATTCTATATTTAGAAAAAAGTCATATAATTAAAAATCGAGTAATTTTTTAATGTGGAATAGCTGCAGTGAGCTATAGTTAAGTACCTTGAGAGAGTTTTGTGCACTTTCTCTGAGGATGCAGCTAGCATTTTTAAAACCAAAAGGCTTTAAAGAAATATAACATCACAGAAGGATATATCATGAACACTTAGGAATATCAGATATTATTTGTGTGTGTGTGGTACTGGGGATTGAACCCAGGGGTGTTCTACCTCCAAGCTATACCCTCAGCCCTATTTTATTCTTTATTTTGAAAGAGGGTCTCACTAAGTTGCAGAGGGCCTCACTAAGGAGCTGAGGCTGGCTACGAACCCGGATCCTCCTGTCTCAGCCTCCCAAGTACTGGGATTACAAGCGTGCGCCACCATACCTGGCTGAATATCAGTTTTTCATAGTAAATTGTGTGTGTGTGTGTGTGTGTATGTGTGTGTGTATGTGTGTGTGTGTGTAAACTGGTGTACAAAATACCCATAAACATAATTTTTTAAAATATTTCAAAAAATGTTCACACATCAACTAAACATGGAAATGTGACTGCTGAGTGAGGAGAGGCTATGAGACCAAATTCAATAGTGTCCTATTTAGCATATCTACTTCCAGTTACCCATAATGCACACCTTTGTTTTCTGATTCCTTTTTAAATTTCAAGTGTCTTCTACCGGAAACAGTCATACCCTTTTCATAGAAAACATTCTTATAAGAGGGCCAACAACACATTTCAAAGTTTATACAGCTAAAAATAATCAACAGATATAAATATTCCTGTTTCACCTTGAACTAATATTGATAATAACAATTTCTCAAACTACTATGCCAAAAATTGTGCAATTGTAACAACTTAACACCAACTGTATAACAACATTGAGATAAGCCGATAGTGAGAAAGTCTCTCCTTTTACTCCGTGAATATTTATTTCAAGGTTTATAATATTTCTACTAATGCTTTATAGATTACACTTTTTAAAAACTTAATCAACAATTTAAAGCGGATTAATGAGGAACTGAATATGAAAAGAAATTGATCTAAGTTTAGGACAGATTTCTTGAGTATCATTTTATAACTCATTTAAAAAGACCAAATGACTGTTTAGGAGAGAATGATTACTTTTTAGTCTATATGATTTAACTTCTAATCTCCATCACTGAGTATTAGGAATAAAAATTAACAAAGTTATTCTATGCAAGTATCTAGGCTTTACCTCTTCAAGGCAAAGACTGCTTTTTTTTTCTAGATTTACCTGGGCACTTCAGTTCATCTGAATAGTCTCCACAGTCATTAGATCCGTCGCATATCCAGGCTGGCAGAACACACAGCGAGGTAGAATTACATCTTACGAACCCTGTGGTTTTCACTCCAAGTTTATAGAAGTGTGTGCAGTCTGTATTATCTAGAAGGAGGTAAACAAAAACCGAAAAACATCTCATTTGCAAAGATTATAAGCCTTCTGTGTAGGTCACTGAGGCAAGAAAAGTTAACTTCATTTGGAAGAAATAAATATGCAATTATCCTGCACAAGAGGGGTTAATTACACAACCATTCTGGACGAGGTTCAGTGAAAAGTTGGACAGTGTTCAAGGCAATGGCAAAGGTGTCGAGGCATGAGCAAACAATAGGTAGCAGGATATCTTACTGCAGTTCTTTTCGTCTGAGGCATCTGCACAGTCTATGTTCTGGTTGCATCGTGCTGCTCTTGGGATGCACGTCCCGTCTGCACAGCGGAACTCGACAGTGGCACAGGTTGAAACTAGAAAAACACGTAAATAAGTAATTGGATAGATGAGACAAAAAGTGACTTCTTGCCTTTGCATTTGGAGTATTGTAATGCATTTGTGTTATTTTATTTAGTTTTGCTTTGTTAAGTCTGGGGAATCAAACTAAACCTCTTGCTCCCTCCTCAGTGCTGGTTTAGAAGCAAACTTCTATGTCTTCTCCTGACAGACAATTCTTCCCTTTGTTTAGGGGTTTATCATACTGAATTGCAACCGCCTGTTCCTGTGCCTGGAGTCCCACTAATCTGTAGGTTCCATGAGAGCAGGGACTGTGCCTTGTTCACGTGATAAGACCTGTCCAACACTGTAAAAACAATGGACATTGCTGAAAATTCTCTCCATCTTTAGCAGTATAAGGTTATGACACTAAGCAAATGCCTGATTAAATGTCTAATGGGAAATCCCAATCTGGTTGCTAAGAAGAAGTGGAGCATTCCCTTCAATGATAGAAACACAGGCAGAGGCAGAGACAGATCCGAGGAGACCACTGAACATTTGCTTTTCACTCAGAGGGAACAGCTAATATGACTTGAGTGCCATCTGTGCTATGTCACACGCCTTCACACTGCTATCATTAACATTTAGAATAGGCTGTGCGGATGAATCATGCCTAGGAACACATAAATGCATTGTTTTTTTTAACTCTATTGTTATGAAAGTGTTGCTTTCCAATTCCTCTCTATGCTGAAATGAGACTCAGTTTCAATATGCTAATGTCACTATATACACTTTGTACAGAATACCTTGTCCTTAATCATAGATTCCTTTCTAGATTGCTTACCCATTCATTACCATATAATGGTTCCCAGCAATATGTTGGGAACAGGTGCCTGGCACACTAGGTATGTTAGATTAACTTAGGTGAGACGTTTTCACTCCAAATTCAAATTTCCACAGGCCGATTACATTAATGTGCAACCTGAAGGGCTCTTCCACTATGCCACTTTTGGTAGTGTTGATATTTTAAAGAGCCTATTTAATTATAAATAGAAATTATATCAATTGTAAATGGTTACAATGCTATCTTAGAATATGCAAATTTTACTCAAGGGTGTGTCTGTCATTTGTATTTCATAATGCACTGCTCTTATTATATTTAATTGTATCTCGAAATTGCATACTTATTTGTGTTTGAATGATGATTAGGATAAATGTTTTATTTACAATTTGCAATTATAATAGCATCACTGTTTTCTTCATGAGAGAGATAATGCTATTATAAGTAGAGATAAATGCATTGCTCAAAACAGAAAAAAATTGTTCCCTTATGTCTGAAAAAGCAAAATATTACTTATATTCTGTTCTATACCATTTCATACTCAGAGTTTCTTTTTTTTCCTAATGGAAACAGTAAATGTAATATAGAATATAGAATATAATCAGGTCAATTATTTAAATTTTGTTTCTCACTTCACTATTTATCAGCAGTCTTTTATTAACTATGTTCCAAATGATTTCTTATACTCTGTTTTGAAGATAGATTGCATTACTCTGTGGAACATTTTAGATAGTTTTAATAGTTCTAGGCAAACCTATAAATGTTATCTCGTACCACATTTAAATTTCTATCTTACAGTATACTAGAATTCGAGTACAGTCTGCCAGAATACTCCAGTGTGGGCAAGTTCACCCCCATCTCACCATCTCCCTGGAGCTTCCATAGAGAATCGTCTGCATGGGTGGACAGAGTCCAGCTGAGTGATACATGAGAAATGGTAAATGACTGAGAAGGTGCAGAAGTAAGTTAGGACATGGGGAGGTGGTATTTTAGACAGTTAAGAAAATTGGAAACTGGGGAAGTAGTGCATGCCTATAATCCCAGCTATTCAGAAGGCTGAGATAGGAGGATCTCAAATTTGAGGCCAGCTTGATGGATAACATTGCAAGATATTGTCTCAATTTTTTTTTTTTTTTTTTGGTACTGGGGATAGAACCCAGGTGCATTCTACCTCTAAGCTACACCTCAGCTCTTTTTTTTTAAAAAAAAATAGGGTCTTGATAAATTGCTGAGAGTCTCCCTAAATTGCTGAGGCTGGCCTTAAACCTGCAATCCACTGTCTCAGCCTACCAAGTACTGGGATTACAGATATACACCACCATATCCAGTTCAAAAATTTTAAAAGAGGCTGGGGCTCAGTGGAGGTGCCCTTGCAAGTGCCCCTTGGTTCAATCCCCAATTTTAAAAAAGAATACAGGAGCCAGGCGTGGTGGTGCACGCTTGTAATCCCAGTACTTTGGGAGGCAGAGACCGGAGGATCCAGGTTCGCGGCCAGCCTCAA
Organism: Glis glis; assembly: GCA_004027185.1. Lineage (NCBI taxonomy): Eukaryota > Metazoa > Chordata > Mammalia > Rodentia > Gliridae > Glis > Glis glis. The sequence continues at coordinate 16,155 of PVJS01011790.1, forward strand.
CTCGCTCCCTCTCTCTCTCTCTCTCTCTCTCTCTACCTAGTGAGGCTCTCCGCAACTTCGTGAGACCCGGTTTTCAAAATAAAGTATAAAAAGTAGGGCCAGGGGTGTAGTGCGGAGGTAGAACGCCCTTGGGTTCAATCCCCGGTACCGCAAAAAAAAAAAAAGGAATACAGGAAAACCAGGGATTTTATAGTTATGGGATTGTACAAATAATATTGGAAGCTCTGAGGTGAAAGTAGGAGTAAAGAATAAATGGTGAGAAGAGTGGAAAGGCGGAGCCGGGTGTGGTGGCGCACGCTTGTAATCCCAGTACTTTGGGAGGCGGAGACCGGAGGATCCGGGTTGGCGGCCAGCCTCAGCTCTCTCTCTCTCTCTCTCTCTCTCTGTCTCTCTCTCTCTCTCTGTCTCTGTCTCTCTCCCTGTCTCTCTCTCTCTACTTAGTGAGGCCCTCCGCAACTTCGTGAGACCCGGTTTCAAAATAAAGTATAAAAAATAGGGGCCGGGGGCGTAGCACACCCCTGGGTTCAATCCCCGGTACCGCAAAAAAAAAAAAAAAAAGAAGAGTGGAAAGGCGAGACAAGTAGAACAAAGTCTTACCCGGAATTGAACCCAGGGGCACTCTACCACTGAGTTGTACCCCCCAGTCCTTTTTATTGTATTTATTTTTAATTTTGAAACAGAGTCTCACTAAGCTGCTGAGGGTCTTGCTAAATTGCCAAGGTGGCCTTGAACTTGCAGCCCTCCTGTCTCAGTCCTCCAAGTACTGTTATTACAGGCATGTACCACCACATTCAGCAAACTGGATTATGAGAAGAAAGAAAGACCTCAAGATAAAAAGAAATTATAACTCTGAAGTTTTGTGGAGTGGTCAGAAATAGTATTTAAAAGGCATGGGAAAAGATGATGGGTCAGGAGAGTGGGATAGATAGGAGAAAACTTGTCGGGTGTATTTTTTTCTCCCATTTTCCCAAGTAACAACAGGGCTGATGAATCGTGGTAAGGAGGGTTCAGTTGGCCTATTACATAGTGCAAGAAGCACAAATAGGAACAGATCACCCCTTCATACTTGGACCTGTCCCTCCAGTGTAATGGTTTGGATTTAGAATGTCCCCCAGCCCTCATAGAAATAAGGTAGCAATGTTGGAAGCCAGGCTTGGTTGCTAAGGAGGAGTCCTAGGGGTGTGGCCTTGGGGTTGATATAAGGCCCTCTCCTCCCCCTGCTCTCCCTTTCTCTCTCTTCTTCTGGCCTCTAATATGTACAGTGAAGCCTTATGCTCTCCCTCTCTCATTTTCCTGCCATCATGCCCTGAGATCTGTGGTCCCATGCCTCACATGGACTGAACCCAAAATCTCCAAGGACACTGTGAGCAAATAAATTTTCCTTCCCCTAAGTTGTATGGTTAGTTCTTGGATTATAGCAGTGAGGATACCGATTGAGACACCCAGTTTCCATGACTCTCTGTGAGTTTAAGAACCGCTAGAAGGTTACCTAGAGGGATGGGTGGCAACAGGACTGGAACTATTAAGTGGTTGCAGAATTTCATAAGCAGTAGGGGCAAGATGGTGGTGGGGATTAATGGCTCTTGCATTAGTAGGCAGAGGAGAGTCCTGTGATGGGAGAAATCCCTGAAAACAGCAGAAACTTCACTAAATAAGTAAACAAATGCCTTTTTGCCCACACCTCTTCTTCTCTGTTGCCTGAAGTACATTTCTTCCTCACTTAGTTTTGGTCAGTCAAGTATTGAAACTTGTTTCACCCTTAGGGGGATTTTTGAAGGAGAAAGATACTGGAATATATAATTTGTCAAGTGAATATGAAAGTTTTCTCATACTTTTCCCACAGGCTAAAAGTCTTGAAAAAGAGAAAAAAACATAATTTGGTCCAAATAAAGATAAGCCAAGTGAGAAATACTAGACTTTTCCCTCCAGATAGTCCAAAAGAAAAAGTTAGCCTACAAAATAGGAGTGAAAACACACCACCTCTCTACAGGAATAGCAATGAGATACTACAAAGGAAGAAGATCTGATGGCATTGTGGATCAAAAGTAGCAGCAGAGAAAGTAAAACCGTTCTGTCCTTCATATACTTCCTTAATTTTTCCCATTTCTTCCACTTTCTTTTTACCATGTCAGTTGAAATAGTTAATGAGATATGAAAGATGTAAAATCGATTAGTCTTTCTGTGGTTCTTAGGAGGTTCCTTACAAATAGCATAAGTCAATTTTCTCTTCCAACTCCCCTAACCAGGACTGTAATAAAGGGAAACTGACAAAGGATTTAAAAAAAAATCACTAAATTTTCTGTCTATTGCTATTCTTTTTACTTTAAACACATAGCTTTTATTTACTTCTTTAATTTACGGCCTCAGTTCCATAGATATATAAACATGAAAAGAAAGCTGATTTCTTCTCCAGCCATGTTTATCCTTTTTCCTTAGCTTGCTGTTTGTGGAATTTTTCAAAGCCTTACTATGAACTTAGGAAAACACAAACACCGATTTCCTTTCCTCCAGGTAGCCTCAGAACTCCTCACTCTCCATTCTACCTAAAATATTCTGGTGGCCCAGGGAAATTCATATGCCTCCCAAGGGAAGCAATTTATACTCATCTCCACAGGGAAGGTGATACATCGAGCACTCTTCCTGGATCTAGTCACTCAACCTGTCACACAGCAGTAAGAGGAATATAAAATGATAAAGTTTTTGAATAACTTCATATCCCCCCAGCTAGCCTGATGCTTAAAGCTTTCAGTCACAAAGGGAATACCTTTAAAGAATCAGTAAATGAAAGATTGATGAGGATTTAGGAGTTTTTCTTTCTCCAAAAGAGCAGAAGCCAAAAAATAACTCCCTGTAAAATACTCTTCCACTCTGTAAATAGATTCTGCCCTTGTGGAATTAAAAAAAAAGAGTAATAAGTACTATTGATGTATAAATTAAACAAATATACAAAAGCACTTCAAATAATTTACACGTGGTCCTACCATAACCTTTTACCACAACGTATCAAAATCTCTCTGTGTGTATTGACTTCTGACCATACTAATTAATTTTTAAATATTTTATTATATTTTTATTCAAAAGTAGTGGGTATTTCATGTGTGTGCATATATATTTACGGAAATGCTGTATGCCCATATCCCCGCGTTCTGTTGACTGTAGAAAGAGAGATGGAGTAACTGAAAGAAAAGATTTGGAGAGCGAACTCTTTTCTTTTTTTCCCTGAGCCCTTACATGTCTTCCCTTTCTCAGCCTTCATGAGCTATACGGGAGATGGATGGTGAATACAGGCTGAAGTCACCGCCTTATACACAGCGCAGCTTATAGGAAAGGGACTCAGGCAAGTCTTTCCTCTGTGGCTTAGAAAGTGCCCTACCAGGACACAGTGTAGGCAGACTTAAGATGAGAGAGAGTCAGGCCTAGAAGATGCAACGAATGAGTAATCTTCATCTAAAAAGCAACCTATTTATCTTAGGAGCTACTCCAATTAATTAAATATACTAATTGCTAGTGAGTAATAAAGTATGTACTGTGCGTCCAGGACCAATTTTAGTTTCAGATATCCTACATTCTATAAGAACTTCAAAGCCTATATTTTATTTATTTTAAAGATATACAACTCATGATTTTTCCACTATTATTATTATGAATGAAAAGTCATGGCAGATGCTTAATTCATAAGTCCACTATTCTGTGCCCAAGAATATGGCTGAGATAGTCAATACTCTGAAATCAAGAGTTTAAACTAAAAAAGTGGAAATAACATTTTGAGGTTTTATACTGTTACCCAGCAGCTGGTATTGATATCATTAGTCAGAATAAAATCTATATTTTTATAAGATGTACTGTTCCAACCACCCACATATGAATTTAATAAACACCTACTATGTACTAGGTGCTATATTTCATAAACCCATACACACTGACTAATTTATTTAGCACTTTTGAAAACAAACCCTCATTGTCAGAGAAAAACCCATAACTTATTAACACTGAATGGTTTCTTTTGAAAAGTTTTAGTTTAAAATCTAGCTTCTATATTTATTGTTCAGTTCCTTCATAGTCTCGCTTGAAATTTTACCATTAACATGGTTTAATACCTTCAATATACTCTCCTCTTCTGCTTGCAAAAAACTGATAGAAAATATCTATTTCTTGGTCTTCTAGTTTCATTTCCACCTTTCTTCCAAATGTTTATTGATTTCCTTCCATCTACTCTCAGTATCTTAAAACATTTTGCAGTTTTAATCTTTTATAAATATGAAATAATAGCATCTTAATTTGCACACGTACAAATTACTTCCTAAATGGTCAACCTTAGATGGTAATAAAGTTGAGCGATGGCCAAAAGTCACACAGTGTAAGATGGAAGGCAGATTAAACCCCCAACCTTCCAGAGAGCCACGAAGGAATTTGCAAACATTCTGCTTTCTGCCTCAACTCTGCATAGCCTTCCCATCATAACTGCACTTCAGGCCTTTGCTTCACCATCAATCTTTTCTAAAAGAGTCTACATTTATTCTCTCTACTCCCTCACCACCCATTTTCTGCCTTAACTCAGTATGACCTGACTTTTCCCTTCCATTTCACTGAATTAACTTTCATGAAGGTAATAGAGATCATCTCCTTAGCCAAGTACAATGGACTTGTGTGATCCATGCCTGCTCTCTTACCCTCTAGTAACACATTAAAATGCCAAATGATCCTCCTTTCTTGAGAAAATAATTTCTTATAATCTTTCTATTAGTCCTGTGCTCTACTTCTTTTTATAAGAGTATCTTTAATTTTTTATTTCAACAAGTAATTCTAATGTACTTGGCTAAAGCCTCAATTACTGTGTACACCCTCTCTGAGTTTCTTCTCCTTAATGAGTCCAAACTCAATGGTCTTAGTCTAAATCTACTCTACCTGAGCTCCAGATCCTTGCTCATCTATGTGACTTGAGATAGTTCTATTTGGATGTCTACAAGTGCTCCAATCAAAGAATGCAAACTTTTCTCATTATTTTATCCCCATCCCTATACAAACAAAAGGCCCACAAAATAGATAAATAAAAATGAACACACAAAATCATTGCATAATTAACTTAAAAATTTTCCCCAACATTCTCATGGCATTCCCCATGATTTCTCTAGGTTTATTATCCACGAAGAACTCTCATGCTACCTTTTCAGATGCATTATATCTGTTTTCCTCCTCTTTATTCTAAGCTTTGGCTATCTGTAGTAAACTCCTGTGTTGTCTTTCTGATGTTATTATCACAGTTTTCACTTGCATAATCATAGATTTTTCTTCTTTTTATTTTTAATGTAAATGTGATGTATTTTCCTGCTTTGGTTTAAACTTTCTGGTGACTGTAAGATAAAGTCAGAAACCCTTAACATGGCACCAAAACCACTGTTATGTCCTGGCCCCTTCCTCGAACTCAGCTAATTATTTTCTGCTCCCCTATTTGCAATCAACTCCCACAAGATCAACTATTTTGGATTATACATATGAGCGAGATCATGAAGTATTTGCCTCTCTGTGCCTGGCTTATTTTACTTACCATAGTGACCTCCCGTTCTATTCCAGCACATTTACCAAACTGTGGTCCATACATGTTATTAGGCGTTATATATCATGCTGCCCTCAGGAACAAACTTCAGAAAAGTTCAAGAAACTATATCAATTTTTTAAATTGTAACTTTCAATGTTATTCCCTCTTCTTCCAGTTACCTTCTGTTTTGACCATTCCACCTTATATATACTTTTAGATTTCAGTTAAATTTAATTTCATGTAGTCTGGAAATTTGAAGGATACTTTCAAGCAAAAAAAAAATATGTCCTTATGTGTACAATCATAACCTTATATACATCTTCATTTGTTTATATGACCATGTTTTACTTAGGATTTAAACTGCTTGAGGACAGGAGGCTCCTATTTCATTAATTTTGTATCTCAGCCTTTAATGCACTGCACTCAAAAAAGTGTTAAATTAGTGTAAAGACTTTTTTTTTTTTTGCGGTACCGGGGATTGAACCCAGGGGCATTCTACCTCCGCGCTACACCCCCAGCCCTATTTTTTTTAATACTTTATTTTGAAACCGGGTCTCACGAAGTTGCGGAGGGCTTCACTAAGGAGAGAGAGAGAGAGAGTGAGAGCTGAGGCTGGCCGCAAACCCAGATCCTCCGGTCTCCGCCTCCAAAGTACTGGGATTACAAGCATGCGCCACCACGCCCGGCGTGTAACCCTATTACAAGCGTGCGCCACCACGCCCGGTGTGTAAAGACTTTTAAAAGGGAATTGCTTGCTTTGGGACTATCTGTTGGGTTCAGACTTTAGAAGGCCTTAAATTTCAGACTAAAACATATTTATTAGGCAACTTTGTTATTTGATTAGTGGTTCTTTATCAGGTCAGTGATTTAAAAAAGAAAAAAGACACATGCTTACATGACATTTACTCTATGTTAAGTACTCTTCTGAGTATTTATTACCATTTAATTAATATTATATTCTCATTTAAATATTTTCCTTACAGATTGGGAAACTGAGGCACACTTTGGCTAAGTGTATAATACAGATTTAGACAATAAGAGTGGAGGCAGGGGTTTTAACCAAGGTCCTGTGGTTTGAATGTCTGTCCAGTGGTCATTGTGAGAAATGTTATTAGCAAGATTAACAACATAGAGATGAATTGGGAAAAGTACAGTCAGGGAAACCAGTTAAAGGAATACTCAGTCCAGGCCTATGGTGGATTGACATGGAGGATATTTCAAAGGTTTGGAAGACTTGCTGATGATTGGATACAGCATAGATGAAGTGTATGGGAAGGGGGCATTGAGGATGGCACCTAGGCTTCCAGTCAAGTTGTTAGGAAAATGAGATCATTGGTAAGACAGAATTGAGGAATGAAGGAATAGTTTTGGAGCTTCAAGTTCAATATTGCATGCTTTGGGAGAAAAGCCCCCAAAACAGGGAAGTAGAACTGGAATGGTGAGAAATGGCAAGAGTTTAAAAGTGAACCAAAGAATAGAAATCACAAAATATAGTCATAATTTTTAAATTAAATTTATTTTAACTGATTAATAAAAAGTGCATATATTAATGGGGTACTGTGTAATGTTTTCATACATTACACATATATACATAACGATTAAAGCAAATCAAACAGATTTGTCTCCTCAGACTTTTATCATTTTTTTATGGTGAAAACCTTTATTTATTTTTTTTCTTTTTTTTGGTACTGGTGATTGAGCTCAGGGGCATTCTACCTCTGAGCTACACTCCCAGCCTGTTTTTTATTTTGAAACAGGGTCTTGCTGGGTTGCTGAGAATTTCACTAAGTTGCTGAGTCTGATCTTGAATCTGTGGTCCTCCTGTCTCATCCTCTCAATTACTGGGATTATAGGCATGCACCACCACTCCAGGCTTATGGTGAAAGCTTTCAAACTCCTCTCTTCTACCATTTCGACATATACATTACATTATTATCTATAGTCTCTCTACTATGCAGTAGCACACAACAACTTTTTGTTCCTGTCTAACTATAAATAAGTACCCTTTCATTGATTAACCTTTCCCTCTACCTCCACATACCCTCTGCTCCCCAGTCTCTGGTCTCAACTCTCATGAGATCAACTATTTTTTATTATATATGTGAGTGAGATCATGAAGTACTTGCTTTTCTGTACTTGGCTTATTTTACTTAACAGAATGACCTCCAGTTCCATTCATGTTATTAGGAGTTAGATAACATGTTACCCTCAGGGACAAACTTCAGAAACGTTTAAGAAACAATTAGTATAAAAATATTAGTAGACTGATGCAAAAAGAAAACAAACAAAACAACAACAACAACAACAACACAAAAAGAGAAACAAAACTAAAGAACAGAAAACAAAAAACAAAAAACCATTTACCTTTACAATCTATTTCATCGGAGTTGTCTCCACAGTCATTTTCACCATCACATAACTTGCCGTGAGGAATGCAACGACGATTGTAGCAAGGCTTAAAACCTCTTCGACAGCTTCTGTTTTCTTATAAATAAAAGTAGAAACTCCTAGTTACAGGTGACATAGAAATATTTTCACAAAATGAAAATCATAAGACAACAGGTGTGGTGGCACATGCCAATAGTACTAGTACTTGGGAGGTTGAGACAACAGGATTACAGGTTAGAGGCCAGAATGTGTACTGGGTTCAGTCCCTAGTACCACACACACACATACATGTAAAAATCACAGATAATATTTTATCCAGAAGACTGGATTGTGAGCTGGGTGTGGTGTGATGGTGCACACCTCTAGTCCCAGTACTTGGACTGAGACAGGAGGATTGCAAGTTCAAGGTCAGTCTCAACAAACAGAAAGTATCTTAGTAACTTAGTGAGACCCTGTTTCAAAAATAAAATAATAAAATATGGCTGGGGGTGTAGCTCAGAGGGGAAACATCCTGGGTTCAACCCCCAGCACTACAAAAAAATAAAAAAGACTGAGTTGTGGGTCTAAAAAACAAGTGCTATGCCATATTAAAACTTTGCATTACAATATTCATCAATTTCCAAGAAGCATTTCATTCAGCTAAGACCTTGTATGACTTACTGTTTCATCCTTGGAGATCTCTTCAAGTTATACCCAAAATATTGTTCATCGCATTTTTGTCAAGTAGTATAGGAATAAACATATAATATATCTTTAATTGAGACAGAATAAATGTCTATCTCGAAAATAACAAAAACACTCTAACATCCATCAACTAACTCTTTGCATTAGCCAGGACATTATAACAAGAAATAGAAAAACAGCAAATCATGTATTCCTGAATTAGTGTGCCAAAGAGTCACCTGCATGTCAATAAATTTCTCTTACGCTTATCTTAAAACTGTCCCCTGAATTCCTAAGTAGAAGAATTGACTTTTGAATCCTATTTAGCTTAATTAAGGTCTTCTGACATTTTCTAATTTGGGACAGAAATTGCCGTTTATAATATTAGCTGTCATCTACTGAACACTAAATTTATGCCAGGATCTGTGTTCAATGTATGTAAACATGCACTTGCTTATATAATGCTCTCAAGCACTATGAGAATGAGGGTTTTGTTGTTGTTGTTAAAGGAAACTAAAACATAAAGAAGTGAGTTTTGTTGATCATGTTAGTAGTAGGAGATTTGGTTACAAAGATTTAATATCAGGTCTGACTCAAAAGTCTATGCTTTATACCAGGGGTTGGCAAACTATAGCTCACTGGCCAAATTGAGCCCTGAGAGTGTTTTTGTGTGGCTCATGAGCTAAGTATGTTTTTTATAATATTAAAGAATTGTAAAAAATAAGATATATAAATAGGGTTCATCACCACCAGACCAGATTTAAAAAAAATACTTAAGGGAATCCTATCCTGGAACAAAAAGTATAACTACCATCACTAAACACGAGAAAGTACAAAACTTTATAATAAAGCAGACACACAAAAGAGAAAGAGAAGAGACCCAAATCCAATCAATACAGAAACCACCAAACCACAAAAACAAAAAACGAAAGAGGAAGAGAGAAACAAGGATAGATAAATCAGAAATAAATTCATCAGAATGATAAGAGTATTTCCTTACTTATCAGTAATAACTTGAATGAAAATGAATTAAATTTCCCAATTAAGAGATGTAAGCTAGCTGAATATATTTTAAAAAAACTAGACTCAATTATGTGCTACCTATAAGAAATTTACCTTACCAGTAAAGATATACACAGTGTGAAAGTGAAGGGCTGAAAAGAAAGATACAACAAGCAAATGGAAACAAAAAATAAGCAACATGCAAATAGAAACAAAAAACAAGTACCAGATAAAATAAATTCTAAGTTATAAAATGTAAAAATGAACAAATAAGGTAAATATATGGTGATAAAGGAGTCAATCAAAAGAGGAAACAGCAATTGTAAATATGCATCCAATGCTCAATTATATAAGGCAAACATTATTTGTTCTAAAAGGAGAGAGATACTCTAATACAATAATAGCTGGAGACTTCAACCTCCCTCTTTCATCAATGGAAAGATCATCCAAACAGAAAATCAACAAAGAAACATGAAGATTAAATTATGCTATCAACCAGATGGACTTAATAGATGTCTGTTAGTCATTTACTGAATGTTTCATCCAACAACTTCAGAATACACATTCTTTTCACCAACACGTGAACATTCTCCAGAATAGACCATGCGACAGGCCATGTAATGAGTCTCCACAAACTAAAAGAATTGGAATCATAGCATCCATCTTTTCAGATCACAATGGAATAAAACTAAAAATCAACAAAAAAAGGAACTCTAGGAATTGTACAAATAGAGTGAAAGTTAGACAACATTCTCTTGAAAGACTAATGAATGGGTCAATTGAGAAACCAAATGGGAAGTTAAAAGATTTCTTGAAACACATGAAAATGAAAGTACAACATACCTGACCCATGGGATTCAGCAAAAGTAGTACCAAGAGAGAAGTTTATAGCAATTAGTGCCTATATCAAGAGATGTAGAAGATTTAAAATAAAAAGTACCAATACAACTCAATTAACTAGAAAAATAAGAATAAAATAAGCCTCAACTTAGTAGAAGGAAAGAAGAAAGATGAAAGAAGAAATGAAGAACATACAGGCTTGAAAATTACAAAATATATCTTATGAGCCAGGCGCGGTGGCGCACGCTTGTAATACCAGTACTTTGGGAGGCGGAGACTGGAGGATCCAGGTTCGTGGCCAGCCTCAGTGCTCTCTCTCTCTCTCTCCCTGTCTCTGTCTCTGTCTCTCTCTCTCTCTCTCTCTCTCTCTCTCTCTCTACCTAGTGAGGCCCTCCGCAACTTTGTGAGACCCGGTTTCAAAATAAAGTATTAAAAAAATAGGGCTGGGCGTGGTGGCGCATGCTTTCAATCCCAGTACTTTGGGAGGCGGAGACCAGAGGATCTGGGTTCGCGGCCAGCCTCAGCTCTCTCTCTCTCTCTCTCTCCTTAGTGAGGCCTTCCGCAACTTCGTGAGACCTGGTTTCAAAATAAAGGATAAAAAATAGGGCCGGGGGCATAGCGTGGAGGTAGAATGCCCCTGCGTTCAATCCCTGGTACCACAAAAAAAAAAAAATATATATATATACACACATATACATACATATATATATATACACATATAATGAAGGGTTATTCTGGTTGAATTTATAAGGAACTCCAAAAAAAAAAACCAATAGAAAAAAGCAAAAGAAATAATCCAATTAAAAATGGGCAAAATGCCCAAATAGACATTTCTGTAAGAAAGGCATACAAATGGCAATGAGTATATAAACAAATGTTCAACATCCCTAATCATCAGGAAAATGAACATTAAAACCACCATAAGATATCCCCTCACTCCATTTTGAATGACAGTTATCCAAAAGACAAAAGACAACAAATGCTGGCCAGGATGCAGAAAAAAGGGAACCCTTGGCACATTGTTGGCTAGAATGTAAATTTTGGGAAACATTGTGGAGATTCCTTGAAAAACTAGAGATAGAACTACCATACGGTGCAGCACTCACACTACTGGCTACATATCCAAGAAAAGTGAAATCAGAATGTTGAAATCAGAATATTGCTAATGTCTGCTCTAGCATGTTTATTGCAGTACTATTCACCATGGCCACAATATGGAAGCCATCCATGGAGGAAGACAAAGAAAATGTGGTATATACACACAATGGAACATTTTCAGTCTTAAAAATGAACTGAATCCCATCATTTGCATCAACATGGTTGCAACTTGAGGACATTATGTTAAATGAAATAAGTTAAGCACAGAAAAACAAATATCACATGTTCTCACCTATATGTGAGAGTTAAAAGTTTCTCAGAGAAGTAGGAAAATACAATATTGGTTATCAGAGCCTGGGATGGGACCAGTAATGTGAGGGATGGAGAAAGGATGGCTAATGGGGACAGGGATACAGTTGGATAGGAGAAGTAACATCTAATGTTCTAGAGGACTGTAGAATAAAGGTAGATGAAAATAATTATTTAAATACTTCAATATAGCATGAAAGCAAAGCTGGGCATGGTAGTGCATGCCTGTAATGACAGTACTTGAAAGGCTGAGACAGGAGAATCACAGATTGAAGGCCAGCAGCACATGGAGAAATTCTTCAATAAATATCATGATTACTGAATATAGTGAGATCCTGTTTCAACATAAAAAATAAAATAGGGTTGGAGTGTAGCTCAGAGTAGAACACCCCTGGGTTCAATACTGAGTATCATACACACACACAAAGCACAAAGGCCAATTTCTAAGAAAAAGATAGTGGCGATAAAGGCAAGTCTCGGTTTCTTACTAAGGTAGAAAAGCCAGTCTCTACTTCTGAGGGAAGATAGAGGTTGATTATGACTTGTAATCAACAGAGGCACAGCTGGTGAAAGCCCATGCTTGAGGAGGACCATGGCTAAAGCAATCAGCCTTTGCACCAAAGAATGCTAGCCCTTAGGCTAATCCTAGAGGCAGAAAGAGAAAGCCAGAGTTTGTTGCCAATCCAGCACCATGCTATTGACTGAGGGTGGAGCTTTGTTGAAAAGTAATGCTATAATATTCACAAATCATGGATGTTTCTGAAGTCTAGTTTAAGAAACATGAGCCTAAAACCTATTGCTAAAGATGAATTACTAGGCAATTCAAAAGACAGGCTTCTTTTTTTGGTGTTGTTTTAATTTGTATTGCATGGATGGAAAACCAGGAGAAATTCTTCAATAAATATCATGGTTACTGAATAGGAAATAAGGTGCCCCATTTTAACAAAAGCATCAGCAAGTCAATTGCCTTCGATCTACATGTTAATGAGAGACATTAATGAAATTATACTCATAAAAAAAGGACACAAGCCAAATACTATAAAAAGAATCAGAAATTTCTCTCTGAAATGGTCAAATCACACATTGGACACTTACCACAGTAGAGCAGTTTTTCATCTGACTTATCCTTGCAATGAGGAAAGCCATCACAGGTAAGCTGGTAGTCAATACATTCACTGTTTCCACACTCAAACTCTGAATAAATGTTGCAAGAGGAGTTTTTAGCTGAAAGAATAAAAAGCCAATGCTTTGTGTAATGTTAAGTATTTTGATACCAGGACAATTTTATTCCTTAATATTAATTATAAAATTAAACTATAATTTATGTAAATAAAAATAAAGGGAAATGCTTCATGGCAGTTCTTTATAAAAAAAAACATTAACAGGGACACTTCTTTGTTCTGATTCTCCCTCTGCAAATGTTTTGGTAGTTGGTGTGACTGTATTTTTCTTATGCCTATTTGTATATTTTATTAATTATTTGGCAGTCATATGTGTTTAGAGGAAAGGAGTAGTTTAAAATTTGAATGACTATGCAACTAGACTAGCAGTCTATCTTAATGATCATTTTTAAAAGGCCAGTTAAATGAGCTTTGTGTTTATATTATTAGTATCTATTATATTTTCTTCAACACATCAAGATCTTATAGTGTAAAATTGCTTGGCTGGAAATTATCTCGATCAAATGAATGGTCCCTCCTTGTCCCCACCTCCCACCTATCCACTCCAAGTATCTTCTGTTAAAAACTGTGAAAATTCTATAATTCAGAAGTACTGGAATGGCTAAAAGTATTTTCATCAGCCTCTTGTTCCATCCCCATGTGGGAGATACTAAAGAACAGACCCTCTGTTCCTGCCGCCCATGGTCAGAATGTACACCTTGAAATGCACAGGAATGTGTGGGAAGAGCTGGAGAAACACAACAATAATCTAGGAAGCATGTGCAGCTGATGCCATGGATTCCCACCTAACTGCCATATCGCCCATTTCTAAATCTCAAGATTTTCATACAAAATTAGTGTGAGATTTTTATGTGGTTTGCCCTAAATTGGAATCACAGGCCAACAGCAACAAACTAAATTTTAAAAACCCTTCCTACAGCTAGGTTTTATCCTGGTAATGCTAGTATGTGACCTCTGTTTTTAAGGGTCTCTATTGGGGAAAACAAACTTAGTTTAATTCTTAGAAATAAATTACCAGCGAGCTTTTGGAATACAGTTTTTGGGGGTTGTACTGTATACTTAAAAGTACGCGCTCCATTATTTATTGGATAATTGTACATTGAAATCAAGTCATACTAATTATGTTGGAGGTAATTAGAATTCATTTATCTCTTCAGGAGGTATTGCTTAATTTTATAATTTACTATTTTTTTTAGTTTTTATTTCAGGAATATTCAATTAAACAGCCACTAATACTATTAAAATATCTAGTGCTTTATTTCTTTATTATCTCTTGAATTTAACTAATTTTTAAGATGAAATTTACATACCTACCTATTCATCTCACATTTCTAATTTAACTCTTTCAATGACAACCATACTTTCCAAAGATAATTTTTCCCTTAGTATGGTCTAAACTTAGTATGGTCCCTTAGTATGGTCAGTCAGTAGCTAAAGCAAAATAGAACTTTAGAGAATATAATAAAGAATTTAAAAGCTAAAAATGTTATTGAAGTTAAAAGAAAAAAGTATTAAGAAAGGTGCTAATATTACTGGGTATAATCATTTTAGATCATGAACTGAAAAAAATTCAGATACTGAAAATCTATTGACATTCCTGACTTATTGTGCCTACTTTATCTACACCCCATTTACTTTCTCATATCTATAGAAAAACTGCTATGGTAGAAAATGCCATATTTAGAGTTTTATTATCATGATTATTTGGGGGAAAATTATTTACAGACTGCATAAACATTAATGTATACATACTTAGATAATAAATATGTGTTTCATATTTACATATGCTATAAATAATATTTAGCATAAAGTGTTTTTTAGATTATGCAAAAATAAATATTACATGACACAGTTCTTGCTTAGGTGTGTCCATTTGATGAAATTGAGTATTTTCTGCTTCTGTCTAGAAACAACAAGGCTTTTTAGCTTCCTTCTCATTGTCTTCCATGGCAATTAGCTTATCTAACTAGGTTTGCTACTCCTATTTCTATTGTGGATGTTGGTAAAGTTAACAGCGTTATGTAAAATGGAACTGTGAAACTGCCTACTCTCTTTTGTCAACAGTTATGACAACAAATGGTTTTCCCTCCTTTAACCTGGATAAGTGTTAGTAAATGGCCTTTTACCCTTTTCATGATGCCGTTTACATTCATGAACAGCTCTGGGTGAACTCATTCCTGGGTGGACATAGATATGCCAGAAACATTCTCATTTCTCAAAGATGGATTTGACAAAAAGAAGCCAAGAGTTACTTTCCAATCTCTGTTGGACCACAGGATTTCAATGCGAGGGCACAACAGATAGAGTCTGCCTCTGTTAAAATTTGTCACCTCTGAGGACTCCAGTATCACTCTATAGTTCCATGGGAATGCAACTGTGCTGGTTTAAAATGATATTTTTTCCTCTCTGACTCATCCCCTCTCATCAATAGAAAGAAGCAGGTGGCTTAGTCGGGGCAGTTGTATATAAACTATTTTGCAGCAACAGGCCTCCACTGTATACAAATAAGCCTGCTGTTTTGACCAAAGGCAGTGCTTTAATTCTAGGCTGTAGTGACCTGTGAAAGAAACATGAGTGAGTGATTCTAATGCATGACTAACACTCAGCCTCACAGATGGCATCAGATCCAGGCCATTACGACTGAAACCACAAAGGCAAATTGAGAGTTTAAGCAATTGACTGAGCAATTCAGGGACGTGTTTGGTGACAGAGAAATATGGGAATTTGTGGCCCAAATTATTAAAATTGGCTATTGGCATTTAAAATCCACTGACCAATTGCATCATTCTCTCATCTGTTTTGGCACAGTCTTAACTAAAATCACTTTTTTCACTTTTGCTAAGAGCTACCTTTTTGGTTTACAGTACCAATTTACAAACTGATAAGATGTGTAGAAGATAACAGAGAAGATCCTCCTGGTGCATAGAAACCAGAAGAAGACTAAAGACAAAGATGAAAAATACTTATTTTTATAATGTGAACCTATTCAGCTCTGCTTATTTTCTAAAGTGAAAATATAAGAGGTGAGGATATAAATGAGGAGGATTGTCAAACTGACACATTTTGCAAGTGAGTTCACCCATTTCCAACAAGATGCGCCTGTTTCCATCTTTCTCATATACAAATAATCTTAATGTTGAAGGGAAATTAACCTTTTTTATGTTACGTGCTAATTTTTCATAGCTACATCCAAAGACTTGAACTGTTATTTATTTTGGAAACAGTTTTGAAAATTTAGCTGTTAATAAGTATATATTGTAATGGTACTAATTAAAGATTGTAATGCCTTTGGGAGGCATAAACATCATGCAAGGCTGTGATGTTGCATTCTTAATTAACAGTTTGGAAATGATTACAAATAAGCTGCATGAGCTGTTCTCGCTCATTTACATACTGTGATGGACTGAGTGGCTTTACTGCAAGACTACGGATCTACTGCCTATATTCTGCTTTATTTCAGCTTTAATTAATTTTGTAATTGACTGATTCTCAAATTCACAGCTATAAGTTTTTGGATGATTCTTGTGCACACGTACTTCCCCGGCTGGCCTCAACTCCTTCCAGCTCACAATCACAAGGAAACAACGTTTGTCACTGTCTTGGTGATCACAATCTATCATATGGTGCTGTAACTGAATAAAATGGTAAACTGAATTGTTCTTACAATAGAGAGAAAAACCAGCTGAACTTCTAATATCAGAGGAGAGTATGACTTCATGAATACACTAAGCTATTACACTATTCAATAGGCGTGTGTGCCATTGTGGGCAGACATATCATCTTACATTTGGATTCTCTTTACTTACTCACACATCTGTTGTCATCTAGCAATATCCGGTCCCCCCTACAGGAACAATTCACTCTCCCATCGGGTGTCAAAAGGCAGAGGTCATGGCAACCTCCATTCAATAACGCACAGGGAGAAAGTTCACCTGAAATGAAGAGTCCTTATTGGTAATATTTTGTACTGAGTACCTATTCTAAGTTAGATATAGACAGATAGCAAACTGTATAACTGCCTCAACCTCTCAAAGATCCCTCATAAAGAACATTCAGGACTTCTGAAAACCCAAACATACTAAAAGTACATTAGAAAAAAAATGCATAACACAAATCACTCCATCTTTCTACTTTATTTGTCAAGGGTACCATGACAGAAAATGATCTAGTCCCACTAGAAAGCACATTGACACAACTAAGTGCAATTTTGTAAATACTACAGTGATTGAAGAGTTTTTAAGCCCAGATGCAAAGCTTATCAAGAAGTATGATTGTCCTGGAAACAACTCAGTTTGAATATTCAAAGATCTGAAAAGTAAGAGAAAGTGGAATAGAATTCCAGAAAAAAAAATTAAAAAGCAATTGTTCCTTGAGTGATAAAGTACTCTAGAAGTTAAACATCTCAGAGAATTGCAGTGTAGTGAATAGTCAAATCCCAAACCTCATCACCAAGAAATATGTGGAAACAAATTCCAACCAAGTATTACTGGAAAACATAGGTAAGTTTTTGAGAGATTCTACAATTAGGAAATAACTTTTTCTATTGCAACTTACAGCTATGGGTGTCATTGGCAACAGCTATGATTCCCATTGGCTGGTGTGGGATGTCAGAGCGAAGGACTTTGGTGTCTCCTCCTGTGTATTTGTTGGAGCGCAGGATAGCTCTTCTTCCCCAGTCAGACCAGAAGATATAATTGTCATAAACTGCCAGACTGAGGAATGTCCCTGGCCCAGATTTGACAATCACCTGAAATAAATAATAATTTTACAATGAAGATTACGGTCTTTATATTTCCACATTCATTTTTACTCCAAAAAATAAGGAATTAAGGTTAATTGTACATATTCAATAGAAATATCAGATTAAAAATTATATTTCACTAAATGGATTGTCACAATATGCTTCAAAGTTAACTTGAAATGTTCAATCATGTCTAGTGTTTGCCATGTGCTTAGTTAATATTTTAAGTATACAGGTTTGGTATCTCATTCAAAAATGCTTGAACCAGGAGAGTTTCAGATATCTGATTTCTTCATAATGAAATGTTAGAGGATCTACATTACTTTATTCAAGATATTATAAAATGATAGTTATCAAGACAGTGTAGTATTGGCAAATGATGGACAAATATGTCAATAAAACAGAAGAATAAGCTGATAAACAGACATATAGGTATGGAAAACTAACTTTTGACAAAAGTACAAAAACTTTTAAAAGAAATGGGATTTTTTAAACAAATGGTACTTGAACAACTGAATATGCATATACAAAAAAACTTCCATGCATACCCCACCCTTTGTGAAAAATTAATTGAAAATAGATCATAAACCTAAATATAAAATCTATATTAAACTATATAACTTCTAGAATAAAACAGAAAAATAATCTTTAGAGCCTTGGATTAGACAATGATTTGGGGGCACAAAACCAAAAGCGCATTATTCATTAAAGCATTTTTAATAAAGTAAACTTCATCGGAATTTAAAACTACTAGGTGGCTGAGACAGAAGTATAGCAGGTGTGAGGCCAGTGTGCGGTAACTTAGTGAGACCCTGTTTCAAAAGAAAAAATAAAATAGGGCTTAAGGTATAGCTCAGAGGTAGATTCCCATGCTGAGTTCAATTCCCGTATCGCAAAAATAAAACAACAACAACAAAACTGCTACACTTCAAATGACACTGATAAGAGAATGGAAAGATAAGCCCAAACTATGAGAAAAGACTTGCAAATCGTAAGTGTAAGAAAAACTTGAACCCACAGTATATAAAGAACTCTCAAAATTCTATAATAAAATAAAATAATAATGGAATTAAAGAATAGGCAACCTAAGGAGTAGTAGGGTCACACAAGGGACTCTGGTTGATAATGGAGAACCCTCAGCAGAACAAGGGAAGTGGTACAAGGGAAGGGGGAGGGCAAGAAAGAAGTGAATTAATGGAATTACTATCATAAACAATATGTACATGTGAAAATATACCAACATCATTCTTGGTACTTCATATGGGTGGGGGAAGGCGGGGGGGCACTAAGAGCTGTGTGCATATATGTTAACATCAAATACATATTCATTGCAATGTAAGACTCCAATGCACCAATAAAAGCACGTTAAAAAAAAAGAATAGGCAAAATTTTACTTTACTAAAGAAGCCACTTGACTAAGAAAGACACATACATGGTGGCCAATAAATATATGAAAACCTCATTGACATTGACAGCATTTATATAAGGACTTGTATACAAATACTCATAGCAAATTTATTTGTAATAGGCACTAATGGAAACCATTCAAACGTCTATTTACAGGGGAATGAGTAAACAAATTGAATATATCCACATGTCAAACATTCTCTCCTTGGCCAGACTGTAGTCAAGCTCCTCTGAGCTCTTTTGTAACTAGGTCCTGCCATTGAGTATGTTCTCAAGGACCCAATTTTAGCAAAATTTCTGCCAAGATAATTTAGCCAAAATCCCTCACACTTGATATCTGGTCATCCTAAATAGTTAATCAAATTCTTAATTCTCTTCTCTCCCCCTGATGAAGTCTGATCACCTTGAATTACTTTCAGCAAGAATCCTGTTAAGTCAGTTTAGCCCGAATCCTCCCTTATCCCTAAGGTTTTCTTTTGGTAAATTTTCATCCCTATTTCTGGTCCTAGGCTATAAATTCCCTCTTTTATATGTTGTAGTCAGTCCAGATGAACCCGCTCTGCAAAATCTCATCACTATAGTCCCTGTGCCTATCAAAACAGTCCTGAATAAAGTCTTCCCTACCATTTTCTTAAACGCCATGGTTTTATTTTTCTTCAACACATGCAATGGCATACTGCTGAGCAAACAAGGGATGGGCTACTGATGTGTATAACAGCATGGATGGACAGGGATGAACTCCAGAACAATTATGCAGAGTGACAGAAGGCGGGAAAAATACATTCCTAGAACATGTGAACTACTCTTTACTGAGAAAGCAGAGTGTTTCCTGGGGATAAAGGGGGGTAGTAGCACATGGAAAGTGAGGGGTCAAAAAGACAAATGAAGACACTTGTAGGGGTGATGGATTGTGCTCGATATCATCATTGTCATGAGGGATTTGTGGATGTTTGTGAAAACTTTTAACATATAAATGTGTGCAGTTCAGTATATGTCAGTTATATCTGAAAGTAATTAAAATTAAAGGCCAGAAATTTCTCAAAACTACTTTTAGAAGACCAAGCATATGTAGCTGCAAGTAGGTTTGGAACAATGGGATATATCAGAAAATAGATGTACTTATTTTCTTTCTTTCTTTCTTTCTTTCTTTCTTTCTTTCTTTCTTCTTTCTTTCTTTCTTTCTTTCTTCTTTCTTTCTTTCTTTTCTTTCTTTCTTTCTCTTTCTTCTTTCTCCTTCTTTTTCTCTTTCTTTCTTTTTCTCTTTCTTTCTTTCTTTCTCTCTGTCTCTCTCTGTCTCTCTCTGTCTCTCTGTCTCTCTCTCTCTCTTTCTTTCTTTCGTTTTGAGGTACTAGGGATTGAACCCAGGGGTATTGTACCTCCTAGCTATACCCCCAGCCCTATTTTTTATTCTTTACTTTGAAATAGGGCCTCACTAAATAGCTGAGGCTGTCCTCAAATCCAGATCCTTTGGTCTCAGTCTCCCAAGTACTGGGATTACAAGTGTGCATCACCACACCCAGCAAATTGTTGTTTCTAAACCTAAACTGTAGGTAGCTTAGCCAAGGAGTTCCTCTCAACTCTTTAGAAAGTCAGTGAATGAGCTGGGCATGGTGGTGCATGCCTGTAATCCCAGTTATTGTGATGCTGAGACAGGAGGACCACAGGTTCCAAGACAGCCTCAGCAATTTAGCAAAACCCTGAGACCCTGAAAGAAAAGAAAAGAAAAGAAAAGAAAAGAAAGAGAAGAGAAAAGAAGAAGAAAGAAAAGAAGAAAAAAGAAAAGAAAAGAAAGAAGGAAGGAAAGAAAGAAAAAGGAAAGGGCTAGGGTTTTAGCTCAGCAGTAGAACACCCCTGGGTTCAATCCCCAGTACCAAACACACACACACACAGAATGACTTCTATTTTTTTTTTGCGGTACCGGGGATTGAACCCAGGGCATTCTACCTCTGAGCTACATCCCCAGCCCTATTTTTTATCCTTTATTTTGAAACCAGGTGTCACGAAGTTGCGGAGGGCCTCACTAAGTAGCTGAGGCTGACCCCGAACCGGGATCCTCCGGTCTCCGCCTCCCAAGTACTGGGATTACAAGCGTGCGCCACCATGCCCTGCACAGAGTGACTTCTGCAACACAAAGATAAGATGTTACTTAAGAAAAGAGGCAGATACATACATGTATCTGGAGTAGGAGATAAGACATTACTTCAGAAAAGAATATATGGAGGAGAAGGAGGAGAAAGAAGATGACGGGGAAGGGAGGGGAAAAATTATACACTTCAAATATACCAAAGAAATTTACAAGAAGTTGCCTCCAAGTCTGCAGAGATTCCTCAAAACAGCTTTAAAGGCATTGATGTAGTTTATCTGGTTTTATTTAGAAGAAATCTGTGCTTTCCTCCTGCTGATGGATGCTATGAAGGGAGATACTGTGGCAGAAGTGAAGAAGTGGGCTGTGCCTTACCACCTGTATTGGTCAGATCAACAAAATTCTCAGAATGAAGGGGGAAAAAAGGATTTATTGGATCAGCTCACAATACAGTCCTGAATTTCGACTGCACGTGAAGAGTCAGAGGAATCAGCAGCCGGTCGGGCGGTCCAAGAGCTGGAGCCCCAGGATGGAAGCAACCACCAATTCAGTCCAGTCCAAGATGTGAAGACAAGGAAACTCCTCGGAGAAACGACAGCGAAGCTTCAGTTCAAAGGCTGGAGGCCGAAGATCCCAGATGAGAGCAGAAGATCAAGAAGCTCCTCAAGGAAACGGCAAAATTGCAGACTGACGATCTCAAACGAGAGCAGATGCGTTCTCTTCAGGAAGAGTCGCAGCTCCTTCTACGCGGCTTTCTCCTTCTTTTATCCAAGTCCTGCACCTATCAGAACCCTGCTGCCCACATTTAGGGCAGGACTTCTGGTTCAATCCGCCATTACACAACCAAAGTCACATGAGCTGGGGTGAGTCAAGTTGACAAATCAGACCAACTATCACACCACCTTCCTAAGCAAGAGGGCTTGATGCTCAGTAGCCAGTTCAAAACTATAGAGTTTCATTTTGGAATTCACTGTGGTAGGTAGAGTGGAACAGGCACAGAACTGGGCCTCAGAGCAACTACGTGCAAACGTCAGCTGGGTCTCATTTAAAATAGTAGATGGGGGAAGGTGTTTCACTTTGTCGAATTTTATCTTGAGCATATCTGTGATGGGCCTGTTAAACCTGCTTCAGTGACTTCAAAGGGCTATTATAAGAATATATGTGGGAATGTTTTGAAAAAATAATTTTATATAGTTTTATATATGAATTTGTATTCATATATATGTATATGAATTAGCTAACAGAGCTAAATGTGATTTTAACTTTTGTTATTTTTTTTGCCTGAGGAATTATTTTTCTTAATATACTTTTATTGGTGCATTATAGTCTCACATCATAATGTAAATCATGTTGATAGTGACATGCATGCACATAGCACTTGGTGGGTCCCCGGCTCCCTCCCCATTCCCCCTTTCCTCATACAGGGTACTGAGATTGACATTAGTTGCCTGAGGAATTATTCTAAAGGTATTCTTATTTATTTAAAAATCAATTAAGAAACCAAGGTGGGAATAGTTTTGTGGACATGAATGTATCAATTTGATGCTTTGGCCTCATTACTAATATTCTAAACAAAAAGTTCACTAGGTTACTTTCCGTGTAACCAGAAAAAAAATAATAAAGAAAAATGGAAATCTTACAGTAATTTTTGCTGCACAGAAATGGTTATGAAGTCATAAATATTTGGAAAATCAAATGCAAATTCAAAATGTATATTATGATTCAAGCATGGTAAGTACTTATCAGTATTACCTCATTTAATCCTTTAAATCATTCCATGAGACAGGGTTTATTACTAAGTTTAAGCATAGATGAAAGAGCATAGGAGGCTGGAGAGATTTTGCAGCTTGTCTAAAGTGATATACTTCATTAACATCGGGGGCAGGAATTTGATATTATTTAATTTGAAGTGTATTAGCAAATATTTTCTAAAAGTGCATCATATGCCAGGTACTAATACACATGCTTTATTAGTAAACTGTGAGGAATATGAGATCTTTATGTATATGAGAAAATTTAGGAGCAGAGAAATTAAGGAATTCACCCAAAGTGACAAAGTTAAACCCAGGGTTTATATTGTTAACCATCATACACTGTCTCTAAATCCCACCCCCCCTCTTTGTATCCCATATTGCTTTCTTAGGAATTAATACATTCTACAGCTAAAATATTTATGGACTACTCAAATCCATTTGGAAAAACAGATAGTTTGGGAGATATGGTAATTCAAGTTCAATCACTCATATGTATCCTGTACCAAACTCTAAATTATTATGAAGTGATTAACAATGTTATCTTCTTGATTTCCCTAAACCCTGCCTCATTCATTCCAAATTAACTACTAATTACCCTCTTATTAAAGCAATTTCTTCAATTTTTCCTAATATACAAATGTTTTCTGTTTTGTAGAACAATATTTAGTGAATTTAATGTGCATAAAGATTACCTGGAGGTTTTGCTGAAATCCTTACTCTGATTCACTAGGTCTAGATGGAACCTGCTATTCTACATGTCTAACAACTTCCCAGGTAATGTTAGTGCTGCTGCTTTGGGGACCCACTTTGGGTTGCAAGAATTATAAAACAGAGCCGGGCGTGGTGGCGCACGCTTGTAATCCCAGTACTTTGGGAGGCGGAGACTGGAGGATCCGGGTTCGCGGCCAGCCTCAGCTCTCGCTCTCTCTCTCTCTCTCTCATTCTCTCTCCTTAATGAGGCCCTCCGCAACTTCGTGAGACCCGGTTTCAAAATAAAGCATAAAAAATAGGGCCGGGGGCGAAGCGCAGAGGTAGAACGCCCCTGCGTTCAATCCCCGGTACCGCAAAAAAAAAAAGAATTATAAAACAGAGAAAAGTGTGAAAATTAATTAATCTTACTTCCCAGATAATGTTCATTGTTTTGAAATAAGAATGCATATTTATTTTCTATTATTCTTCATAAGTTGGTATCATAGCGTATGCTTTTGTTTTCATTTAAAAGTGAGTTGATGGAGTGGAGCCATGTGTGGTGGTGTACTCCTGTAATTTCAGTACTTGGGAGGCTGAAACAGGAGGATTGCAGGTTTGCAGTCAGTCACAGCAACTTGGCGAGGCCATCAGCAACCTAGTGAGACCTTGTTTCAAAATAAAAAATAAAGTCGGGCATGGTGGCACATGCTTGTAATCCCAGTACTTGGGAGGCTGAGACAGGAGGATCACAGGTTCGCAGTCAGCCTCAGCTATTTAGTGAGGCCCTCCACAACTTAGTGAGACCCTGTTTCAAAAATAAAGAATAAAAAAACAGGGCTGCGGGTATAGCTCAGAGGTAGAATGCCTTGGGTTGAGTCCCAGTACCACAAAATAAATGAATAAATAAATAAATAAATAAACAAACAAACAAACAATAAAATAGGGCTGGGTGTGTAGCTCAGAGGTAGAATTTTTTGGGGTTCAATTCTCAGTACCACAAGAGAAAAATAGAAGTGAGTTAATGGGACTTCTCTGCCAGCCCAAATGGAATAAGTACACTACAGCCTACCCCTCCCACTGATTACAACTTTCTGACTATAGTATTGCTATAGGACGAAGAGGGGAATAAATGAAATGATAATGGGAAGTTGAGTAACATCCCACAAAAGGGTGAATGGGGGTTATAAAATACAATTTTTATTATAAGTGGTTTTTTTCCTATTTAGCATCTGGTACTACCCAGTAATTGAAAAACTGTACATTTACAACTTACACCCAAATGGTATAGTTTCAATGCCCTTATATTTCCCAGTAGATTCCTAAATTGCTAGAGATTGGGGATCAGGTGGCTGCCCTAAGTGCAAACCAGGCCTACGGTGGGGGATGGTAACAGGAAGGAGCCACGCCTAGGCATTCTGAGTGATGCGGCCTTGGCCAAGCATGTGCCCTTTGGGTCTGGCTGTGCTAAGACTTTTTAATAATCTGCTTTGAAAACTGCAACCCAATAGAAGCATTTTAGCACTGAATTGGGGACTTTTCCCATCTGTCTTATCCTCCACCAACTTCACTTCTCTACCCCCTCCATGAACATGATTTGTCTAGCTCTTTGTCCCCCTAATGGTGGGAAGAGCTCCAGACCCAAAAAAAGAAAGATCATTTAGCAAGTAGGAGCAGGAAGGAAGAAGGAAGACTTTGTGCAGAGGGAGAGATACATGGTACAAGCATTAAGAACAATGGGAGCAGGGAATGCTGGGAAACCAACCAAGGGCTGAGCATGACTTGCAGACCTCCAGGGAAAAGCTCCCAAGAGGATCCTGGTGAGGGAGGCAGGAGAGGCTGACGTGCAGTCTTCCTTCTCTGGGCCAAGGTTGTGAGTCTGTATTTTATTGCAAAATAATGGTCAGCTATTCAGGTTTTAAGACAGACTGATGTTGCTATTGGTTTGTGATTTTAAAGGTTATTCTGCTTCTGGCATAGAAACTAGATTAGATAGCAGTAAAAAGTGTCACAGGGAGGCCACTTGAGATCACTGGCATTTGTCCAGACAAAGGCTAACACTTCTGATATTTTGCGCAAGAGAGAAAGGTGAAGGTGAAAATAATTATTAGTTCAGTATTTAGAAATGAAGGACTCCATAATTCACATCTTACCATGACCCATGAGGCATTCATTCATTCATTTTTCTCTTCACTGTGTTTAATCACCAATGAAGAGCTAACATTTTATAATGCCTATAATGTATAATACATACTTTAATCTTCACATTAACCCATGTGGTAGATATTATTTTAATATGTGTTCTGCTAGTGAGGAATGAACATTAAAGAGGTTATATAATTAGCCAGGTGTGGTGGTGCACACCTGTAATTCCAGTACTTGGGAGGATGAGAAAGGAGAATTGCAGGTTTGAGGACAGCCTCAGCAACAAAGCAAGACTCTCAGCAACCTAGTGAGACCCTGTTTCAAAACAAAACGAAATAAATAAAAAGGTCTAGGGATATAGCTCTAAGGTAGAATGCCCCTGAGTTCACTCACCAGTAACACACACACACACACACACACACACACACACACACACACACACACAGAGGTTATATAATTAGTACAATATCACAAGCATACTAAGTGATCTGAGACTGTTTTAGATCCACCAGAACCCAAGATATGAATTAATTTTTATATATGGATTTTGCATCTAGTCCTTGGTAATGAGGACTAGAAAAACTGTGATTTAATAGTAGATGTGTATGTTTTGAACTGTTTTTATTATTAAATATATGCTTTTTCAAGTTAAGGACTAGTAATTTCTTTGATTTCCTCAGTATCATCTTTTAGACAAAGTAGATACTCAATAAACATTGTTGGATGAGTAAGGCAGTCCTATGGAAATGAAAGTTTTTCTATGCTGCTACCAAAAGTCCATTATAACAACTTTTCTTAATTTTAACACTGATTGAGTCTAGTAGTTTAATTTTCAACTTCTTCTGACACATAGAAAGGGGAGAAAGCAATATTAAACCTAGTTTATAAATATGCATGTTGACTTAATATGTGCCACTAACAATGAAGCCATCCCCAGCCATCTCATTTCTGATTAAAGTTCAATTACACGTTCCTGTCTCCTTGTTACATTATTTTGTCAAAAGTTCACAAATTTCACACTTGGCAAATCGAGGTAGCATCTTGATCTCCTGTGCAAAATCTTCGTTATCGTACATTTCTTCTTACTATGCTGTACAGCAATATACCATTATGGCATAATGTTGAGTCACTTTAACCTTGAGCTATAAATAGTTGGTGTTTCAAAATAATTCATGCTCATTCAGAAAATACATTTCTTGACACAGTCACCTGTATCCTAACATGTATCTTCATAGATAAGCAATTAGATTGGTTTTGTGGAGATGCCGTTTGGACTTGAAATTTATGTGTCGGCAACTCATGGTCATGAGTCATGTGCCTTTTGCATCTGGACATTTCACTGGTATTTTCTTGGAAGCACTGAAGCCAGTCAAGCAGTTTTATAAGCCAAACAACATATTTCCTATGCCCAGATGTTAAATGATAAAACAAACAATTTAAAATCTGGGCAAATGGGAGGCTTCTCGAAGACCCCGGTTGATTCCCTTCCTGATAAAATCATAAATAATCAATATGAGAAATGAAACCTTGGCTCCTGCCATGACTGGGCACACAGAGTGTTCCAGATTTCAAAGTGATAGTTCCAGTTGAAGTTGCTTTATCCTTACTGATTTACTGTTCAGTAAAACTTACAACTAAGAAATATTTAATATCAGAATAGAGGAGTATATTTGACTTTACTAAGGGAGTTTAATAGAACAAATACAAGAGGCCTAAATGCCATTAATGTCTAAACACATTCGAAAAGAACAAACTTCGAAGCAATCACATAAAAGACTTCCCTGCTGTATCTTTTCTGATTTTTAAAAAGGAAACACACACACAAACATGCTAATGTTTCCTAACACAAAATCTTCTGTTAGTTTTCTCAGAAACTCTTCTAACAGGAAAATCAATGCTCTGGATAACTTCCTGTGTTAGCTTTTCATTGCTGTGACAAACACTTTAGAAATACAACCTAGAGGAGGAAAGACTTGTTTTGGCTCACAATGTTAGAGGATTCAGTCCATGGGTGGATGGTTCCAAGGCAGAAACATGGTAGAAGGATGTGGAGGAGGAAAGCTGCGCAGCCCAAGGCAGCTGGAAAGCAGAAACAGAGAGAAAGGGGCCAGGGGCAAGATATAGTCCCTGAGGGCACTTTCCCAAGCAGGTCCCTGACCTGCTTCCTCCAACCATGCCCTACCTGCCTGCAGGTCCCACCACCCCCGAGTTGTCCATTCAAATTATTATCCCATCAAATGGATTCATGTACTGATGAGCCAAGAGCCCTCATGATACCTTCATTTTCTAAATCCCCACTTTTCAGCCTTTGCTGCTTTGGGGACCAAGCCTTCAACACAGGAGCCTTTGGGGGAACATTAAAGATCCAAACTGAAACACTCACTTTCAAACAGCAAATGACAAATGCCTAATTTTCTTTGTCTCTGCCCTTTGTAGAGATTATATCAGTTCATCTAGAAGCAGGAAGTAGCTAGATACTCTGCCTAGGATCATTTACAGAGGGCTTAATCAAGAGACCCTTGAGAGGGTCTAGGGAAATCATAAGAAACTGTGGAGGCCTCTGGAAGCATCGCCATCCTTAGGCCTGAAAGGACAATGGGATGAAGTGGTTGTCAGAAATGAGAATAGAGCTCCCTTGAGAGCAGCTGCTGGCCTTTGTTAGAGGGGCAGACCCGTCAAGAGGGAGATGAGAGAATGGATTACTTTGATTTTATACACTTTCCCTCTGATTTCTCTATTGACCATACTCAACTAGAAGTCAGAGGGCAGGGGAGCCAGATATGATATATGTTAAAAGCTTTCTGAGCCAGGCGTGGTGGCGCATGCTTGTAATCCCAGTACTTTGGGAGGTGGAGACCGGAGGATCCGGGTTCGCGGCCAGCCTCAGCTCTCTCTCTCTCTCTCTCTCTCTCTCTCTCTCTCTCTACTTAGTGAGGTCCTCCACAACTTCGTGAGACCCGGTTTCAAAATAAAGTATAAAAAATAGGGCTGGGGGTGTAGCCCAGAAATAGAACGCCCCTGGGTTCCATCCCAGGTACTGCAAAAAAAAAAAAAAAAA
>PVJS01011791.1:0-19020 GCA_004027185.1 Glis glis
CCTCTTCTTCTTCTTCTTCTTCTTCTTCTTCTTCTTCTTCTTCTTTTTCTTCTTCTACTTCTTCTTCTGCATACTGTGGATGGAACCCAAGGGCATTCTACCTCCAAGCTAAACCCCAAGCTATTTTTTTATTTTGAAACAGGATATCACTAAATTTCTAAGGGTCTCACTAAGTTCCTGAGGCTGACCTCAAACCTGCAATCCTCCTGTCTCAGCCTCCCAAGTACTGGGATGACAGGGGTGTGGCACCATGCCTGGCCTGGAAAGTTTTTAAAAAGCAAAACCTATGTAGACAACAGATCCACAGTCATTTTCCTCTTATTTACCCAAGATAAAAGAAAGTATATGTCCATATAAAAAATGTATATGAGTAGTTATAGCAGCTTTATTTATAGTATCCAAAAATGTGAATGGTAAACAAATCATGCTCTGTACATGCAATGAACCTTACTCAACAACAAAAAGAAATGAACTATTGATCTATACAGTGATATTGGTGAATTTTAGAATAATTATGCTGATTGAGAAACCCAGGCCAAAATAGTACATACTATATGATTCCATTTACATAAAATTATTTAAAAAGTGCAAAACAATCTATAGTGGCATAAAGCAGATAAGTAGTTACGTCAGAAGGGAGAGATGGGTAAAGGGATTACAAAGGCAGTGGAACTTCCTTTTACCATTTTGGGTTCTGTGGCTGGGCCTAAGAAGTAAACTGACATAAAATAGATTAGCAGGAGAAAAGCATCCAAATTTTATTTAATATTTCCATTTGTACACAGTCTTCCAAAAGAAAATGAAAACTCAAAGAAGTCATTAGTACTGTAATGGTTTGGATTTAGACTGCCCCCCTAGCCCTCACAGAAACAAGGTAGCAATGTTGGACGTGGGGCTTGGTCACTAAGAAGGGGTTGCTGGAGGTGAGGCCGTGGGGGTTATATATGGTTCCTCCTCCCCTTGCTCTCTCTTTGCTTCCAGCCTCCATGATGTGAGAGCAGAGCCGTGGGCTCTCCCTCTCTCTGCTTCCTGCCACCATGCCCTGAGCTCTGTGGACCCAGCCTGACATGGTATGAACCTCTAAATCTCCAAAAACTGAACAAATCAATCTTCTTTCCTCTAAGTTGTGTGGTCAGTCATTTGGGATTACAGCACTGAGAATGTTGACTGAGCCCAGTCCTAAGAGCTTATATACTTTTTACACAAAGAGCAATAAACTGTGGGCATGTGAAAAGACAAAGGAGCTTGGGCTGGGGTTAAAAGTGTAGTTAAATGTGAGACAGTGACTAGGAAAGATATGGGGGAAACTAATGGAAGATAAGTGTCATTTGGGTAGGTTTGTGTGTATAGGTCCATTTAGACTCCCAGTCTTTGGTGATAAGAATGCTCTCTCTCTCATACAAGTAGGCGTATTTCTCATGGGAAATGTTATGACCTGCTTTTAGGTAGAGAGGGGATGGTCAGACAGAACTTCCTGTTTCTTTTGTTTCTCAAGTGCATTCAGTTTAAAATAATATGTTAACGTAGCCTTTGTTGGGGTGGTGTGTTCTGAACACCGTCAGATATGAGAAAGAACTGTTGAGGGTGATGGATATGGTCGTTACCTTGAGTGTGATGATGGTTTCATAGGAGTATCAAATTTATCAAATTGTACACTTAAATATGCAGTTGATTATGCGTTAATTATGCTTTGATAGAGTTTTTTATTATTTTATATACTTTTATTTGGTACATTGTAATTATACATCATACTGAGGTATAGAGTGATAGAAACATATATACACACAACTCTTAGAGCACTTCCCTCCGGGTCCCACCTCCTTCCTCCCTGTCCTTGTACATGTCTTTGAGATTGGAATTGGCAATTTCATAGGTAGCATTATATTTTATATACATATGTAGGTAGCATTATGTCAACTGTTACATTGTATACAACTTTTACATTGTACACTTAAATATGTAGTTGATTATATGTCAATTATGCCTTGATAAAGTTTTTTTAAAAAATGAGCAAACTCATGCGTGCCTCCTTCTGAGTTCTTGTGGAGAGCAGGCTATGCCTTTTGAGTTACTCCATGCCGTGTGCTAGTGCCTAGCCCGGAGTTACTCCCTTTTATAAAGCAGCAGCTTCCCACAAGCTACCCCATTTTGAGTACAAGTGCTAAGGCAGAATGACTTGGTAACCTGTTGGGGCACATAGATGACTACTAGATGTTGGACACACAGAACTCGTCGAAAGGAATAACCTCCAGCTGCATGGCACAATCGTGAGGCACACACTAATAAATATATAGATTGTGCTAATAAAGAATGACCACTTCTGAACTTATCTAATTAAATCTGAAGCATATGGATGCATGGGCATTTCAAACTCATATCAGAGAAACCAGGGCTGTGAACAGGTCAGATACACTCATCCCCTGAGTGATGTAACCCTTCACCTGAAACGCATAAAAGGAAGGACACTTAAGACCACGGCACAGCGGAACACACCAACTCATCATCTTACCAGACCGTCCGGTGAATGCCACATGATACCAGCAGGGGATGAACTCCTGACTGTCCCCAGGGCTTCTGCTCAGCTCCATCTCCCTGCTTGATGTGGCCACTTCAAAACTGCCTGGCTTCTGGACCTTTTCCTTGAGTAAGTTCTGTGCTCTGAACATCTCTTCACCCTGAACAAGTTCTTTGGCTGGTTCATCTGGATCATAATCATATCTGACCACCAGTGACTTTTACATTTGTATCTGCTGTCTGCCTTTGCTCTCAGTGTGGCCTCTTGAAACCCTGTGGCCAGTATTAACCCTTTCTTAGCCATTCATGTAACCTATTTATCATTGTGTAAAGTGTGATATGTGACGTAAGTGTCAGATAAATTGCCCTGCTCATGGCTACCAAGTGAACCACAAGTATGCAGTGAATTAATGCTGATGAAAGCAATGTAGCTTACAAATGTATTTCTATTCAATAAATTCTGACATTGTGGAAAGACACAAAAGTGTCCGGTCTATGTTGATGGCCTAGCTCTCATGACGTTTCCATGCTCAAATTTCACACAGGCCTGATTTCTGGGCTGCAGAGTTAGTTAACTGACTTGGTTGGTGTTTGGAGTATCATGATCATTGGGCTTCCCTCATAGGAACATCTTCAGTGGCTGAAGTCGACCTCCTACTCAGGCAGCTCTCTGACACAGAACTGAGTCTACCTGTAGTCAAGGCTGCTCCATCCTTTCTCTAGGTAATGTCAGCAAGTATAGTGAATCAGTAGACTGTGAGTCCTGAGGCAGAAACCATCTGTTATTTAACTTTGTGATCCTGGAAGTGTCTTGCCCAGGGCCTGGGAGGTGCCAAGTATGTATTTGTATGCTGAAATGAATTGAGTGAAATCACAGTGTTCTTAACTATGGCTGTATCTACTAACAGGTTTACTTGGACTCCAAATTTTTTTAATTCTTTTTTTTTCTCTGTGAGGACTGAGAAGGAATCAAGGAAAGCCTCATATATTAAACCCTTAAATAGATTCTTTGAAACAAAGTGAAGGTCAATAGGAGAGCCACAGTTTGTGAGTCTTGTCCCAGCAAACGAAGATACCAAGGCAGTCATTTTATTAAAATAACTTTAGCTGGGTGTGGTGGAGCATGCCTGTAATCCCAGTACTTGTGAGACTGAGACAAGAGGACCACAAGTTTGAGGCCAGCCTCAGCAAGGCTCTCAGCAACTTAGACCCTGTTTCCAAATAAAAAATAAAAAGGGCTGGGGGTGTAGCTTGGATGTAGAATGCCCCTGGGTTCAATCCCCAGCACCATAAAAGAAAAAAAATAATTTTTTCTCTGTGAGAACTGAATAGGAATCAAAGAAAGCTTTATATACTAAATTCTTGAATAAATCTTTGAATTCAAGGTAACAAGCCTGTAACTGAGCATACTTTTCCTTTCAGATTCAAGGTACACCATTCCATAGCAGATGAATTATCTACTCAAGTTCCTGACCTTTGCAAGTCCCTGAAAAACAATACCAGCACATTTTGGCAACTGAGGGTGACCACCTAAAATCTTGACCTGTAGCCTACAGCTCACCTTTCTACATGGCGAACATCTAGCTCTAGCTTATAAGCCTACATTCAAGATGGTTATCTGGATCTTCTGCCATCCATCCTTCTCCTGCTTTCTTGCTCCCTACATGCCCAACAGAAATTCTTGTTGACTCCATGTCTATCAGCAACTCTCTCCAAAGCAAAACAAAACTACAGGCAACACAGGCTAAAATTACGCTCTTACTAGTTCTCAACCCTGACTGCACATTAGGATTACCTGGAGAGATATTTAGAACATCATGGGTCCCACTCCAGACCAATTGAATCGGAATCCCTGGGCATCAGGTTATTTCTGTTTGTTTGTTTGTTCCTTTGTTTAAAGCTCCCTGGAGCACTGTACTGTGCAGTCATTTGAGAACCAATGCTAGGTTGATGGTACCCTGGTTTTTGTATGGAAAGTCAGCACTTTCTTAATGTGTCTGGAAAGACCTGGCTGCTTTTATTTTGCCTTCTACAATTACATTTGAAAGGCCAACTTCTCTCATTGGTTATGTACAGGTCATGGCAGTTATGGGAAGATTTATCCTGTAATTAGGAATAAAATGAGACTTAATTTCTGTAGGAAATTACATTGCACCACATTGTAAATTACACTTTTCATTGGGAAATTATGAAATAAGAATTTGGCATTGGTTAGGATAATATAATGTTTAATTCTTTAAATTATATAATTAAAAGGTAATTAGCTGAATAGGTAATAATTTGGCTAATTGCAGTGATTAAATGATTGCTTCTATAATGTAAATTACTTTCCACCATAGTCAGTAATCTAAAATATTTTCTAAACATCTAGTGGTATTTTAAATGTTTGATCATTTTATGAGTAAGCAGCCTATATTTGATTGATGGACTCTCTGTGACCAACTTGTCAGCTGCCCCAGACCAGTTCTCCAGAGCTGCAAGAGTTTGTCAGGGTTTCTGGGTCTCAGCTAATCAGGTTGGTGTTCCAAGCTTAGCTCCCATGGGGACAGGAGACAGTGACTGCGCAGGTGCGCAGAGCTCATTGTTGGTGCACTAAGTAATGTCTTTGTTTCTTTTTCTTCTTCTTCTTTTAATTTTTTTTTGTAATAATGATTGAACCCAGGGGCATTCTACTTCTGAGCCACACCCTCAGGCCTATTGTATTTTTTATTTTGAAACAGGGTCTCGCTAAGTTGCTCAGGGTCTTGCTAAGTTGCTGAGGCTGGTCTTGAACCTCTGATCCTCCTGTCTCAGCTTTCCTACTACTGAGATTACAGGTGTGTACCACCATGCCTGGCATGCCTTTGTTTCTTAAACAACAACAACAACAACAAACCCTAGCCTCAGTTTTTTTCATCTTTGAGAAAAGGATAATCAAATCACCTTACAGGATTGTTGCTATAGCATGGCACAAAGTTGGTGCTGAAGAAATGTGAGTAATTATTATTTCAAAAATTATTTTTAAGCCAGGCACAGTGGTACACACCTGTAATCCCAGCTACTTGGGATGCTGATAGGAGGATCACAATGGAGAGACTTAACAAGACCCTGTTTCAAAATAAAATAAAAGGACTAGGGATGTAGCTCCCTGGTAGAGCACTTGCCTAGCTTGTGTGAGGCCCTGGGTTGGATCCCCATTTTGCCAAATTTAAATATATATATATATTTTTTTTTTCTTTGCACCAGAGCTTTCTTATATTGTTACCAACAAACTATTGGCCCCTGTCTTAAGACAGAGTGGCCCACAAAAAGGGTTTGTTTGTTTGTTTGTTTGGTGTCATGAAGCTGAAAGCAAAACTGAATCTGAGTGCCAACAGCACAAATTTATTCAATGGCCAAAGAATGGAGAAGTGGGAGCCAAGCCCACAAATCAGCTTCTCAACTTGCTAGGAGTGGAGAGTTTTAGAGATAGGACAAAAGAAATGAGGGGGTGGCTGGGCTAATAACGGGGATATACGCATGTCTTTTCCTGGGATAGGAGGAGCAGCTTTGGGCAGCACCTTTATGTGCTCCTTTTATGATTCCTTCCAGCCAGTGTCATGGCAGCCGTTAACTGTCCTGGTTCTGGGGTATGTGCCATGTAGCTTGCAGATGGATTAAAATGGGGTTCAGAGTCTATGAAAGGTCATTTAGGCAGACATCCCCCCCAAGGAAAATCAGAACATTTCATTTAAAACCAGCTCTCACTGTGCCCGATTGGGACACCAGCCTCTCCCTGTGCTGGGCCATGTTAGGTTGCCATTTTGGATCTGGCCGGTTTCAGCTGATTATCATGAAGCGTTTTAACCTCTAGCCATCCTTGACTCAAAGATAAGCATGGTTAGGGTGAGGTAAGAGGTGAGCCAGGCTGTGTAGATGTTGTGTTGGTAACAAGACTAGTCCTGGCCTTCTGTTTGACTGGTCATAGAGAGGACCTATAGAAACGCAGGGGCATGTGATTCTGGATGACAGCTCTCAACTGAATGGCAGGCAGGGAGAGGGAAGTTAATGAGCATGAGGAGGAGGGCTGGGGATCTGGGGCAATCCCGAGTCTGTGGGAAGAGGTTGTCCACACATGCAGTATTGCTAGCATTATAGTTACTAGAAAGTGACGCCAGCAGATATGACAGTGGAATTCAAATCAATTTCACAAACATTCCTACACAGATTCAAAGTCTGTTTTCTGCTGTGCTGTTCTTCTTTGCAAGGCTTTCACTTCCTGACTTTCCCTTTCTCTGACATCACACACACTAATTGAAACTGAGCCAGATGTTCTGCATGCAAGCAGAGGAGAGTGAGGTAACCAAACATTGAATCGCAGGGTTGAGGACTAGAAAGGCTCATCTCGATTTGTTTTTGTTTTTGCGGTACTGGGGATTGAACCCAGGGGCGTTCTACCTCCGCGCTACACCCCCGGCCCTATTTTTTTATACTTTATTTTGAAACCGGGTCTCACGAAATTGCAGAGGGCCTCACTAAGTAGAGAGAGAGAGAGAGAGAGAGAGAGAGAGGAGAGAGAGAGAGACAGGGGGAGAGAGAGAGAGAGAGAGAGAGAAAGAGAGAGAGAGAGAGAGAGAGAGCTGAGGCTGGCCGCGAACCCGGATCCACTGGTCTCCACCTCCCAAAGTATTGGGATTACAAGCGTGCGCCACCATGCCCGGCTCGATTTGTGCTTGTTAAAATGGATTCTCATCTCCTGGCTTCCTCAGCGTGACTCAGGGCTTACAAAGTGGAAATGGAGAGGAGAGCTTGGGATCAAATGGACAAAGCTCATACCGGTCACCCTTTCCTTTCTTCGAGTGTTCCATTTTGATCTCTTTTACTCGTTGGGGCTTTTGAATTAAATTCTACTCACAAATAAGGATTCTGGTACTTTAAAAAAGTTGAAAAACCAGAGATAAATTAGTTAACTCTTCCATTTTATAAATGGAGCTTAGAGTGATAGATTGACTTGTCTGAAGTCACACATTTAAAAAATAGTAGGCACATTTGAAAAAAATAGTAGAAATAGGGCTGGTAATTAGTTCTTCTGATTTTCAGTCTAGAGACATGGTCCCTTAAGTCATGTTGCCTCTTAAAGGTAAGAACACAGGCAGGATCCATGACGTGCTTTCTAGGCCACAGCTCTTCAGACATTGCATGTCAAATCTTCAAGCAAAGTGAGAGCAAAGCTATGAAATTGCAGCATTTTACTAGTGGAGCTATCATGCTGAAGGAAACCATGTAAAAAAGGGACACAGAAAGGTGCATTTTCTCTTCATTTCTCTCTTGCATTGGAAGCTTCTCATGTACTGCAAATTAAGCAGCATGACCTTTGAAATCATACAGAGATTTGTATGCCATTACCAGAGATGGGTGAAGAAACCTGTTAACGAATCAGTTTCATGGCAGATCCTGAAAGATATATCTCAAGAGAGTATATTATACCTTTTTATGATAACACCCTTGTCTGGTACTCAGGTTGTAGCATTATGGCAATCAATATCTGCCCAAAAGATGCACCTTACTCAGAGGCATTTAATGGAATCTCATGGTTCCCATCAAACATATTCCATGCCCTCCTTTTTCTTCTACCTATGATGCAGGAGTTTAGTTATATTCTACCTTGGTAGTCTTACCTCAAAATATGACATGATTCCTTACCAGGAATCTTGATTTCTACTAGTCTGGGAAGGTCTCTCTTACTTCAGGACTGTCCAACATAATCTCAATCAGCCCCATAAACCTACCTTCAATTAGCATCGAACTAAGTGAAGCAGTGTTTGCTTTGTCTCCATTCCCAGTCCCAAGCAGACTGCTGTCATTTGTGTCTCTTTCGTAAAAAAATCTAGCACTGCCAAGGAGAAGAAATCCCCTATATTTGTAGTGTAGGTGAAAGGAATGGGCATTGAGAAAAAAGTGGGCAAAACATCTGTACAAGTGTAAAGTGCTCAATTTGGACAAAGAAATAAAATTTTCCCATTGATGGGTTTTGAGTGATCATGACTGATAAAATTCTCTTACTGCCTAGTTCATTATGGCTGTGCAGGTATATAGCTACAAAATTCCTCCCAGGGAAGAAGACATAGTAAATATTCTTTTTGGTACCAAATTGCATTTGGGAAGTTTGCAAATTACCATTGCTAAACCTCCATCTAGATTCTTCTTCATTAATTCAAAGCCATGTACCATGGTTTTTGTTGTGAATTTAAGGGTTGTTTAGTTTTTAAAGTGATAAAATATACACAAAAGGCAATCATGTTTATAAGAAGTATTCAATATAATATGCTTTTGGTTGTTTTAGCATTACAACTTAACCAAATTGACTTTGGTTATTAGACCAGTTGAACAGAGATATATCATTCTAATTTAACAAAGGAATGCAAACATCATTAAAACATAAAATTTATGCACAAATCATCTAACTATCTCTTTGTAGTTAAATGTAATTGCAGTTTTCCACCAAAGGATTCATGGAGAATTAAAATGAAAAGAAATAAAGACTTGGGAAAGTAACACCAAATGGATGGAAAATATGAAATTAATTATCTCAAAGTCCAAAAAAAATCTGTTTCTTATAAAGAATTGGAGATCTGTTGAACTTCAGAGTTGTTTACATTTCTTCAGAAATGTTCTTGCTGTCAGTGGAAGAACATCATGGGAAGAGGTATCTTTTGGCACATGAGCCATGTAATATAAAGTTGGAAGAGGATCCAACGAGCTCATCCGGTCTAGTCCTCTGTGTCCAATCAGATGATTACCTCAATTGCTTGAAATAAATGAGTTTTGTCTACTTTGTAAGATTTTTTTCTTTCCTTTTTCCCCTAAAAACAAGCAAACAACCAGAAAAAAAAAAAGAGTAAAGATCTTTTTTTTTTTCCTTTTGTGTTATTGGGGATTGAACCTAGGGGTATTCTACCTCTGAGCTAAATCCTCAGCCCTATTTTGTTTTTTATTTTGAAACAGGGTCTCGCTAAGTTGCTGAGGGCCTTGCTAAATTGCCAAGCCTGGCCTCAAACCTGCAATCCTTCTGTCCCAGTCTCCCAAGTACTGGGATTACAGGTGAGCACCACCATGCCTAGGTGAAGACCTGTTTTTAAAATAAATAAATAAATAAATAAATAAATAAAAGCTCAGTGGCAGAATGCTTTTGGGTTCAATCCCCAGTACTGAAAAAAGGAATAATGAAAAGTTACTCCCAGCCATTGGGAGGCTGAGGCA
The DNA here is from genome assembly GCA_004027185.1 of Glis glis. Lineage (NCBI taxonomy): Eukaryota > Metazoa > Chordata > Mammalia > Rodentia > Gliridae > Glis > Glis glis. The sequence continues at coordinate 9,733 of PVJS01011791.1, forward strand.
GGAGGATCACAAACTGTAAGCTAGCCTGGGCAACTTAGTGAGACCCTGTCTCAGGATAGTTTTTTTTTTTTTTTGGCACTGGGGATTGAACCCAGGGGCATTCTACTTCCGAGCTACACCACCAGCACTATTTTTTTTATTGGTGCATTGTAATCATACATCTTTATGGGTTTCAGGGTGGTAGAAGTATACATGCACGCATTGTTCAATTAGCCCTCCCCCAATTCCCACTCTCATTCCCTCCCCCTCCCTCCTTCTTGTGCTCAGCATAGTAGTTGACTTTGATATATTTGTGTATGTACATCCTGTGCATTACAGCGCTTCCCTCTTCTCCCCTCCCATCTTCCTCAGTTATGTCACCTTCCCTACTCATCTGAGGTCTTCTCCATCACCTGCCATGTCTCCCAGAGGGGCTGTGGCTCACCTGCCCGTGTCCTCAGTGCTGGGGTCCCCCAGGGCATGGCCGTGGCTCACCAGCCTGCGTCCTCAGCGCTGGGGGTGCTCTGGGGCGGGGCCGTGACTCACCCTCCCGCATCCTCAGCAATGGGGGTGTTCCAGGAAGGGGCCGTGGCTCACCTGCCCGTGTTCTCAGTGCTGGGATGCTCTGGGGAGGGGCCATGGCTCGTCTGCCGGTGACCTCCATGCTGGGCTGCTCCTGGGCAGGGCTACATCATCTTTGTCTCTCCTCCTCGCTCTCGCTGCGGAAGCAGAGCATGCGGCCTGCTTCTTATAGCCATCTCTGTCGTTGGTGTGGTTCTGTTCTGACTTGAGCTTCATCATGGTCTGGAGTTGACTGCTTTTGATGATGGTCTGTAGTCGCTGGCTTCACAGGGATCTGCCGCTTCTTTGTTGGAGGTCTCTGGGAGCCGCGGTGCCGGCATGGCCTCCAAGATGGCGCCACCGCTGTTGCTCTCCACTCACCAGGTGAGATGCGAGGAGCTCTTTACAGTCTGCTGCTCTCTCTGCTGCCTCCTATTCCATTGCATTTCGACTGTCATTGTTTCATTGAGTTTTGGCTGCTTTTCTTTCCTTGTCAAGAAGCAGTCTTCCTGCTGGTTGAGTTCCAAGTCTCAGAGCGCCTGAAGCACGCTGTCTCCCTCTATCCCGCCATCTTTAATCTGTGGCCTGCTTCTTGTAGCTGTCTCTGTTGTTGGTGCTGGTCTGGTCCAACTTGAGCATCATCATGGTCTGGAGTTGACCGCTTTTGATGATGATCTGTAGTTGCCAGTGTGGCCTCCAAGATGGCGCCACCGCCACCACTCTCCGCTTACCAGGTGAGATGTGTGGAGCTCTTTACAGTCCTCTGCTCTCTCTGCTGTCTCCTATCCCGCTACATTTCGACTGTCATTGTTTTGTTGAGTTTTGACTGCTTTTCTTTCCTTGTCAAGAAGCAGTCTTCCTGCTGGTTGAGTTCCGAGTCTCGGCGCGCCTGAAGCACGCTGTTTCTCTCTATCCCACCATCTTTAATCCCCCCCAGCCCTATTTTTTATTCTTTATTTTGAAACTGGGTCTCACTAAGTTGCGGAGGGCCTCACTGAGTAGCTGAGTCTGGCAGCGAACCCAGATCCTCCGGTCTCAACCTCCCAAGTACTGGGATTACCATGCCCGGCCTCAAAATAGTTTTTTAAAAAGGATGAGGATGTAGCTCAGTGGTAGAGTGCTTGCCTAGCATGTGCAAGGCTCTGGATTCAATCCTTAGCCCTGAAAGTTTTTGAAGAGGTAAAACTGTTCTAGGTGCCCAAGCTTCCTGTGAGCAGACAAAATGATCTTTTGTGACCAGCGAGGTGACTTGGCTCCACCATTTGTAGCCACAGAACTATCTTGTGGGGGATTTCAAAAGTGCTTCCAGACACGTGACTGCAGCTGACCGATCTCCTCACTCCTGCATCTAGCTTGCTCTGTCAAGACTTGTTTTTTTGATTCTCAAAATTTCTTGGGAGAAGATTTTCATCCAAATACTACATATTTCAGATACTGTTTTGAGTCTGTCTTATACTATTTCACATAGGAGAAAGAAAATTATGCAAAGAATATTATAGGTTCATCAAAAATTTACTAATTTTTTCCAAGAGATATTAATTTATATGTCTAAAAGAATGTACTAATTTAAAGGAGAATTAGTTAGAATTGAAAGTATTAAAAACAGGAAATTAGCCAGGTGTGGTGGTGCATGCCTGTAATCGTATTACTTGGGAGGCTGAGATAGGAGGCTCACAGGTTTGTCATGAGCCTCAGCAACTTAGTGAGGCCCTCCATAACTTAGTGAGACCCTGTTTTAAAATAAAAAAAATAAAGTAGGGCTGGGGGTGTAGCTTAAAGGTAGAATGCCCCTGGGTTCAATCCCCAGTACTACAACAAACAAACAAACCCCAGGAGATTACTGAAGAAAACCTTGGTGGTGCTCATTCTGGCACCATCCAGAGAAAAATCAGGCTTAGTACTCAGATCACACTGGGCATCCCATGTATATTTTGAGATCAGTTTATCAGGATGACTTAGTTTGAAATCATTAGAAATGAAATTCTATTGGCCCGTCATTTTGATTTAAACTTATCTAGAAAACTTCTATTATCATTTGAATTTCCATGAAGCTCTGCCTACAAATAAAAAATAAACACTACCCTGGACAGACCAGGAACACAAATTTGGAGTCATATCTGGAACCTTAATGTGAGCAGCAGCCTCTAGAAATTCTTTTGACTTGAGGCTGCTGTGGCTTGTGCATGGCAAACACATGATACCAATCACACTCCCTAACTGTGATGGGTGGTCCCAAGGCTCCTTACCTGCACTGGGGTGTGTTCATGTGGATATCAGGGAACCAAACATTTGATATCTTTCAGAAAGTGAGCCTCTGAGGTGCCCCGAGAATGGGTGAGCTCCCAGAGTTGGTGGTCAATCGTGTGTGTGTGTGTGTGTGTGTGTGTGATACTGGGGATTGAACCTAGGGGTGTTCCACCACTGAGCTATGCCCCCAGGCCTTTTTTTATTTTTAAAAAAGGTCTCAGTGAATCCAGGCTCTAGAAGTCATTGAAGCTAGATGCACATGTCAGTCTTAGAAGCAGTGAGTCTTCCTAGTGATTGAGATTCTACATCTACAAAGACACCAGATGGATTGGCAAAGGTAAGAGTCCAGATTAATCTCTGATACATGTTGCTGTATATCTGCAAGAGACCTAGCTTCTATAATTTTTAACATTTATGATTTTATAATTTTTAAATTCTAAGCTTTTAAATTAGAATTTTTAGCATTTATTAAATTTTAATTTTATTTAAAAATTATCTTCTTATGAGCAAGGGAAGGGTGGATATCTTGGGGGAATATTTGCCATTATTAAATGCAGATTAGCTGGGAATTGCTGAACAGACCCTATTCAATTCCTTGACAAACATGTTGATTTGCTTCTATACTTATAATCCCCCACCAAGATTCATACTTTCTCTTTGGACATATGGTCACACTCTGATGATTTTTTCCTTTTACTTATTTATTTTTATTTTTATCCTTCCATAATTTACTGTCTCCAGGGAATATTGGTAGCATGTTAAATGGAGAGTAAGAGAATGGCTGTGGAGATAGACATGTTTAATTAAATTAAAAACTCTCCAACACATGCCTATGTAAAAAGGAACCTGGTAGTGCAGCCTGCTTCTTCCTGAAATAAATCTGGGACAAATTTAAATCTATTTCTACTAAGGACCAGGATATCATAGCTATTTCTTTTCTGCTTACTGTACTGAGGTAGATGTAGGGGGAGAGGGAAAGCCAAGAATGAAAGAAAAAGGAAAAAAAGTCAGAATGTACGATAAATTCATATATCTGCACTATGTAAAATTGTAGATGTTTTAGAAATGGCTGATGAAATTTAACAAATCCTTTCACTATCTAAAAATTATGTGGTCTTAATACATTTTTTCTAAGTTTATTGATGCAAAGAATTGCAATGGTAGACTTTTCTGATAGTAAACCACACTTGTAATCAGGAATCTATTACAAGTCCTTTGGAACTTCAGCCCCTGGAGTCTGATGGGGGCTGTGGTGTGCTGCTCGGTGCCACAAGCAGCCACAAGCACCTTTTCCTTGGCTGTTCCCGTGTCAGGGGCTGCCATGGCTCACTGCTGAGCTCACCACGGAGCAGCTGCATCCAAGACTCCTCCAGAGCCCTCCTGAGAGAGGATAGCTACAGTGGCTGGTGTAACTTTCTTGCATGCGGTTCAACTTTTCTCCCCACCCTAGCCTCAGCCTCTTACTTTCTAACAGGCGTCATTCCTGAGAGCACTCCCTGATGAGCCTCGGGCATGCCCAGCTCTACCTCAATGTCTACCCAGGAAAAGTGACCTGAGACAGTAGGATAGCTACATTTTATTTGCTAATATTTCAGTTAAAAATCTTTATCTGCTTTTTTAAGTGGAATGGGTCTTGTATATTCTTTGAATACCATATCAGGCTTTGGAATTAAATAAATCTGGCTTCATAAAATGAATTGAGGGGATTTTTTTCCCTATGGCCCGGACATGTTGGAATCATCTGTTCTTTAAAGATTAAACCCATCTGGTCTTTGTGCCTTTTTCCTTGATAGATTCTTAATCAGCAGTCCACATCTTCTACAGTGATTGGCAATTTAAGTAATTTATGTTTGGTTAGGAAATCATTCACTTCCCCCGTGCTTTCAAATTTGTAGCCATAGAATTGCAAGCAGTAATCGTGTATAATTCCTTGGATCACTCCTGTATCTGTGATTTTGTCTCCTTCTCATTTTGATCCTTGTGTGTTTTTAAAAGTGCCCTCTTCTGTGCGTGCTTCCACGTGCATTCTCTCTTTAGTTAGGTTCACAGAGAGTTTATCTGCTTTATTGGCCTCAAGGAAACAAAAACAGCTTTTGGGTTTATTCTTTCTGCTTCATTTTGGCTTGTTTTTGTTTTCCACTTTATTAATTTCAGATTTTATTCCAATGAACACTTTTTAGTTTCTTTTGTTGTCTGTTTCCTAATTTCTGGTGATGAATACTATTTTTCTTCTTTTTTTTTCTTGAGTAATAAGGACATGTAGGCAATGAGTTCACTTAGAGTGTAACACTTGTTCTTCGATTCTATTGCTTTCTCAAAGTTTATAATTTCAATCGGGTGTGGTGGCACACACTTATAATCCCAGTAGTTGGGAGGCTCAGACAGGAGGATCACAGGATTGAGGCCAGCCTCAGCAATTTAGAGAGGCCCTCCACAACTTAGTGAGACCCTGTTTCAAAATAAAAAATGAAATAGGGCTGGGGGTGTAGCTTAGAGGTAGAATGCCCCTGGGTTCAATCCTCAGTACCACACACACACAAACAGTTTGTAATTTCACTTTTAATTTCTTTCTGAAACATGGATTAACTTTCCGAACATTAAAACTTTTGCAATTTATATCTCCTTTTTTTGGAGTATGATTAAGGAAGATAACCTAAAAAATATTTTTTCCTTGATTTTCTTTTTTGCAACCTCAATTTCTTAAGCTTTGATTTTTGGCCAAATACATGATTGATTTTGTATGTGTTTCATAAGACAATGGGAGAAGATGTACGTTATCTACTAGAAGGGATTTAAGAATCTACATATATCTACTAAATAAAGTTTGCTGATTTGTCTGCTAGATGTAGTCAACTCTGGAAGAACTCTACTTGTTACAGGTATCCTAGGTCAGAGGTGTGACTCCGAGGTTCCCACTAACCAGGTCCAACCACTGGCCCCAAACACCAAACAGAAAAGGTAACTGAAAAGTGGGAAGGAAACTTTGATCAATATGGCTGTACTGGGGAAGAAAAGTGAGATGCAGCATCTCAGCCCTGTGCTCAGGCCCTGCCATGAGCTGGAGGTTTAAGTAGAGGAAGAATGGAGCCAGACTTCTAGGCCACACACCAGGGGTCTGAAACAGAATGGTGCAAATCTTGCCTCGGTCTAGGAGGGGGATGAGATAGGTTAGGTAAATTATAGGCAAATAACCTTGTATCACTAGGTTTTGTTTATTTTTCTTTTAATATACCTTTATTGGTGCATTGTAGTTTCACATCATAATGTAGTTCAGAGTGACAGGGATATACACACACAGCGCCTGGTGAGCTTCCCCCCAGCTCCCTCTCCACTCCCTTCCCTTCCCTGTGCATGATATTGAGATTGGCATTGATAATTTCACATATGTACATAACATCAGTTTTTAGATGAACACTCCTGAAATGATTAGCATGCCTATGTGCAGAGCTGGGCAGTGAGTGGACCCAAGGTTGAAGGTAATAAAGGATTCAGATACGAGATGAAGGCAGAGAGGCCAGCTGCTTTCAGTTACCACAGGGCATCTGCAGGCCTAGGTGAAGAGTCACTACTCTCTGCAACGTCAGCCTTTCTAAGTCCCCGTTACATATTCAAGTCGTTTTCTGGTTGCATTTTTATCAAGTTCTCCTTGAATTTCTAATAATTGTCACTTATATTTGTTTGCTGACATATTACATAAGGCTGACTTTTCACTGAAATTTTGGTACTGATGGTGGAGGACACTCACATCACTTGTTCTTCACATTCTTGTCCTTAGAAACCATTTGTCATAGTTGGGCGTGGTGGCACACACCTCTAATCCTAGTATTTGGGGGGTTGAGACAGGAGGATCGCAGGTTCGAGGCCAGCCTCAGCAACTTAGTGAGGCTCTCAGTCACTCATGGAGATCCTCTTTCAAAATAAAAAAATAACATAGAGCTAGGGATGTGGCTCAGAGGTAGAACATCCCAGGGTTCAATCCCCAGGATCAAAAAGAAAAGAAAAAAAAAAGAAACCACTTGTCATACCACTGCTGAAAATTCCTCCCTGTCCATTCTCTGAGGGCAACGGCTTCAGTGCGGCTGCTGTGGACTCTTCCTTTATTCTGTCTGCACTTGCTTCTCCTCTTCTTGCTTAGTGCTGACCTTCATCCTAAAATCTTATCTATTCTCTTTAGCTAATAAGCCACTTTTTCTTCTTTTTCGTCTTCCCAACCATGCTCAGGATACCTTTATTTTGCTCATTTTGTCTTCTGTGGAGGTGATTTTTTTGCATACCAAACCACAATGGCCATAATCATATTGAGCCTTTAATCATTGCATAATGTCCTTCTGTATTCCTAAGTGCTTTTAACCTTAAATCAACCTTATCTGATATTAATATCAACACTCTTGCTTTTTTTCATTTGCACTTGCTTGATATTTTTGTCTATCCCTTTATTTTAAACCTTTCTTTACCACTTTGCTCTAAGTTATTTACAGTTGGGTATTTTATTTTATCATGGTACTAGGGATTGAACTTAAGGGCATTATACCTCTGAGCTACATCTCCAGCCCTTTTTGTTTTATATTTTGAAACAGGGTCTTGCTAAATTGTTGAGGGTCTCACTAGTTGCTGAGAATGGCCTCAAACCTACAATCCTCCTGTCTCGGCCTTCCAAGTACGGGAATTAAGGCATGTACCACCATCCCTGGCTAGGTTTTATATTTTAACTATTTTGACAATTTGTAACTGTTAATGGAAGAAATAAGCCCATTCATTTTTAATGTAATGATTGATTTATGATTTATTTCATTTTATCCTACCTTAATTTATGTCTACTTTTTTACAGTATGTTTTTCTTGTTTCCTGTCCTTTTTTTTCTGGTTTTTTTTTTTTGCCAGCTTGATCAACTTACTATTCATGCCCTCTCCTCCTTTGTTAATGTTACACTTTCATTTTTATTTGTTCCATTAATTAATTAATTCTATTAATTTTTTAATTTTCCTGTGTTATTTTTTAAGGAAATCGGTTGTTCTTTCTTCCTGGGAATTTTCAGTTTCCTTTTTTTCTGGGTCTCAGGAACTTACCTGGTGTCTTCACTCGCCAGTCCTGCTTACTGCTCACAGAGATTTTCTTCCAGATTCAGCTTAATAATTTACTTCTGCCTCAGGAATTTCTACTACATGTTATGCTTACTAAACTAATCCTCAAATTCTCTTACTGTTCTTTCATGATTTCACATGCCTACACTCTGAGCTATTTCTTTTCTTTTTTCTTTTTTGGTGGTGTTAGGAATCAAACCCAGGGCCTCACACCTGCGAAGCAAGTGCTCTACTACTGAGCCACATCCCCAGCCCTTGAGCTATATCTTCTACAGTCTTTTAGGCCATTCTTTTTGGCCTTTATAGTGACCACCCTCTTAAATTGTATAACAAATTGTTCTGTAAGAAAGTAGGGCATATTTTGACTCCAAAAAATGTGTGATGTGTGTGTGTGTGTTGTGTGTGTGTGTGTGTGTGTGTGTGTTTCATTTGAAACTTCTTTAACACATTTCCCCTCATCTTTCTCTTATAGCAGTTCTCTTTCATCATGAATGGACTTGTCCTGAGCCTCTCTGGCTCCTGGGCCCTTAGAGCTGGGGTCCCACATCATTGACTTGTCCTGGACTGGTTGATGGTACATGCCAACCTGTGGTAACATGGCGAGTGACGGAGGGTGGCAGTCTCCCACGTGGGCTGGCAGTGCAGTGGCCGGCAGGTACTTGTCTCCAACCAAGCTCCCAAAAGAAGCCTCCAGGCTCCCCAACTTTTCTTACTTCCAACCTCAGGAATAGGAGAACTTAGCACACTCATCCAGCAATTCTTGCCTTTTGTGAGGGAGAAGATCAGATACCTTCGTGAGGGGCATATATTACCTTACCTTTTCTCTGTGGCAAGCAGACCCCTGGGGGCCAGCTCTTCCCAGTCTTCTGCTTTCTGATCCTTGCCCTGGGCAGTCTGAAGCAGGTCTCAGGCTCTTGCCCAGCCTCGGGGAGAGCTGTTACATCAGTCTCTCCACTGTGTGCCCCAGAGCCTAAGGCCATGTTAATGCTGAGCCCTGCACCGGCTTGAACTGCTGTGCATTTCAAGACAGACATGTAACCCAGAGTTGGGAGCAGAAAGGTAGGTGGCAACAATCATTTCCTAGAATCATCTCTGGGCATATAAAGAAAGATGTTAATTTTAACTGGGTAAAACGGGATGTTTTTGTTCTGATCCTTTTTTAAAAAACACTGTGGTTTAGTGATTTTATTTTACTTTTGTAAGAATTCCTCTATTATACATGCTAATTATGTTTTATTTTCTTGAACTATCAGTGGCCTCAGAGAAAATCAGTCAGATAGCCCACTGTTGCCAGTGATAATTGCTTAATTCAGCTACTTTAATTGAAAATCATCATTTTTCATAGTTGGCTTCTAGTGCTTAATTGGCTTCTATGAAATAACTTTAAATCACTGACCGATATGTCTAATTACCAAGGATA
>PVJS01011791.1:19120-45150 GCA_004027185.1 Glis glis
TGCCCCTGTTCAATCCCCGGTACCACAAAAAAAAAAAAAAGAATAGACATGAAATATACCAGACAAATGTACAGATAGATATTGGGGTTGCCAGATTTAGCCCCAAACAACAACAACCAGGGTATCCATTTCAATTTGAATTTTAGATAAACAATAATTTTTGATATGAACTTATCTATGCAGTATATACTAAAATTGTAGTAAATGTTGATTTGAAATTCAAATTAGACTAGAAATTCTATATTTTACCTTGCAACCTTAAAATATGTATAAATGTATGCATGGAAGGAAACATACCAAGTGCTGCGTGCATGTATGCTTGTATCACTTTGAAGCTCATGATGATGTATAATTATAATGCATCAATAAAAATATTAAAAATAAAAATTGTTAATCCACACTATATACATATATATTCCCCTATATATGTACACATTGTATATATATATATTGTATATATGTATATATTGATATAACATGACAAAACACACATCACAACAATGTCATGGGCCAGCAGGGAAGAAAAAAGTGAGGAAGATTAATGAATATTGGAGAATATATATATTCTCTGGGTTCATATATATGTATATATGTACATATATATGTATGGAGATATTACGTGCATGTGTGAGATCGTGGTGGAGAAGTGGAGAGAGAAGATTGGTACCTAGTAGGGCTTATTTTGAAATGTGCTAAGACTAAAATCACAGTGGCCATGCTTGATGGTGGAGTTTCTAAACTATGCTAGAGGTAAACTGCATGAAGTTGTGAATGCTCTCTCATGCTCACTGGTATCTCTCTCCCATTTATCACAGTACTTAGCCCAAGCTGTTTTCAGTGAATATTTTCTAAATAACTGAATGAACTGTATTTTTTTCTGAATTGTTGAGCCCAGATGGCACCTCACATGTAAGCAATAATATATTTTCTACTAAAATGTAAAGATTTAAACTTAACTGAAGCACATATCCATCACTTTTATCTGCTTTTTTATGTTTCATCATAAAGAAAATTTGCCTGCTTAGTGTTACAAGACTTCTGTTCTATGAAGTAGATCTTGCTCATCTTTTTGTGGTATGTGGTATAGACCATAATTTTCTGAGGAACCTGAGATTGGATGTATCCTGGCTAGGCTCCTTATCTTGCAAAGATAATATGTGATATCTATTATAGGTTTTTGCATTTGACTCTCAGCTGTTTAATGTTTATCATAAGTATTATTGTAGCTGGGCATAGTGGTGCACACCTGTAATCCCAGTACTTGGGAGGCTGAGACAGGAGGATCATAGGTTTACAGCCAGCCTCAGCAACTTAGTGAGATTCTGAGCAACTCAGTGAGATTCTGTTTCAAAATAAAAAAATAAAATAAGGTTGGGGGTATAGCTCAGAGGTAGATTGAACACCCCTGGGTTCAATCCCCAGTATGAAAAAAAGTGAGTATAATTGTAGGATAATACTTGTGGAGGAACTGCCTAGGGCCAATCTACTCATTCTTCTAGGTCTTAGAAATTCTGTCTTTGCAACAAGTATAACCCTCATAATTCTTGGATCTCATTTTTTGAAAAAAACCCACAAAAACAAACTCTTGAATGTTGCCTTTCCTGAATTGTATTTTGTACTATGCTTGCTGTGTTGGACCTAATGAGGGTGGTCAGTTCATGAATGCCCGGTGACGATCTAACCTCATGGATTATAATTTCTCCAAGGGGGCAGGCTCTTTATTCTCTAATCAAATGATGAGTGAAGTGAAACAAAGATAGTTCCAGAATTAATCCGTTTATTGCAATGCACACAAAAACAGAATAAGAGCAAAATAAGCAAAATGAATATATGAAAATGTAGGTCGGGCGTGGTGGTGCACACTTGTAATCCCAGTACTTTGGGAGGTGGAGACCGGAGGATCCAGGTTCGCGGCCAGCCTTAGCTCTCTCTCTCTCTCTCCCTGTCTCTCTATCTCTCTCTACTTAGTGAGGCCCTCCACAACTTCGTGAGACCCGGTTTCAAAAAATAAAGTGTAAAAAATAGGGCTGGGGGTGTAGCGCGGAGGTAGAACGCCCCTGAGTTCAATCCCCAGTACCGCAAAAAAAAAAAAAAAAGAAAATGTAGGCAACAGCAAATAAAAGAAAACCCTTAAGCATGGAGTGTTAATAATGAACCAAACACCTTGTGTCTGTGGAAGAAATTGTCCCAGAGACCAGACCCTCTGGGGCTACGGTTGAACAGGTTTGGAATGGCAGTAGCTTAACAGCATTGAAGCAAAGAGGTATCTACAGGAGGGAACCTGTGGCTGCCAAGGCCATTTTAGAGTGAATCCTCTGCAACAGGTGGAGTCACAGTGACATGTGTCTCAAATGGCAGTCTAAAGACATTGGTATTTATAGTTCCAGAAAGTATCTTATCTCCACTTCCAGATGTCAACTCAGGAGGGAAAAGCCCCAGACACCCACAGTCGTATTAGCATATTGGCACACAATTGCCAATATAGCTATCAGCCAGCCACTTGGTTCAGTTGCAGCTTGTGTTACAAGAGAAAGCTCAAAATGGAGTTAGTGCTGTCAAAGCATAGGGATCTATCATTAAAATGCCAATTAATCAAGTTCACAAGAATCACAACATGGCAAAACACACATCACCACAATGTCATAGGCCAGCAGGGAGGGAAAAAGTGAGGAAAATTAATGAGTATTTTAAAATTATTCTTTATTAAAAACCAGTTTTATTTCTGGTATACACAAAGGACCTATCAATTCATTTACTGGGAGCTAATTTTAAGCTATGCTATCAGAGGCAATACAGTTTTGTGAGTTTTAACAAATAAGAGAATGTAACCATCCTCACAACAATCAGCATATGGGATATTTCCACTACTTTGAAATACTTCCGCCTGGTGTCTCTTGGTAGCAAGCCCTTCCCTACTACTCTCCTCCAGGAAAGACTGACCTGATTTCTGTCACTAGAGATTAGTTTGCATTTTTTAGAATTTTACACAAGAGCACATATAATACACACTTTTTAGTTTCTTTTGTTCAGCATAATTATTTTGAAATTCATCAAAGATGTTGCATGTATAGACACCTCACTCTTTTTTTATTACAGAGTAGTTTTCCATTGTGTGGATATACCATAATTTGTTTATATGCTCATCTGTTGATGGACATTTAAGTTGCAATTTGGGGTTATTGCAAATAAAGCAGTAATGATTACTGTAGCTTAATAATAAGATTTGAAATCAGGTAGAAGTTATTCTCCTACTTTGCTCTTCTTTTGCAATTTGTCTGGGCTATTACAGGTATTTTGCATTTCCATATTAATTTTAGAGCTAGCTTGTCAACTTAATAGAAAGCTTCCTGAGATTTTGACTAGGATTGCATTGGATCTACAGATAACTTGTGAAATGAATATTAGGTGTTGGTGATGACTATGATAATTGCTCCTGCCTAATGGATGCCCAATGGTTTTGTTTTTTTCTACTAAAACCAGAGAATTAGCCGGGCGTGGTGGTGCACGCTTGTAATCCCAGTACTTGGGAGGCTGAGACCAGAGGATCCAGGTTCATGGCCAACCTCAGCTACTTAGTGAGGCCCTCCACAACTTAGTGAAAACCTGTTTCAAAATAAAGACTAGAAAATAGGGTTCGGGGTGTAGCTTGGAGGTAGAATGCCCCTGAGTTCAATCCCCAGTACTGCAAAACAAGCAAACAAACAAACAAACAAAAAACAAAACAGAGGATCACTATTATCACTGATTGCTCATCTGCATCTACATACAGAAATGCTAACAAAGAAATGTAAACTTGTACTATCTCGTTCTTTTTCAGTCAAAATTGCAAAACATATTAAAACCCCACCTAAAGTGATCATTTTACCTCCACAGAGGTGTATTAGAAATGTGTGTTTTTAATTAATCTGGGGGAAGAATGACATTTGTTGACATACAAGGGAATAGTAATTCCCAAATAAGAATAACAATACAGAAAATATACAGAGCTGGGAAAGAGAAACTCCAAAAAGGGAACAGCAAGAAATTTGACTTGAAGCCGGGTGTGATGGCACACACTTGTAATCCCAGTACTTGGGAGGCTGAGACTGGAGGGCCCGGGTTCGTGGCCAGCCTCAGCTACTTAGTGAGGCCCTCCACAACTTAGTGAGACCCTTTTTCAAAAATAAAGAATAAAAAATAGGGGTGGGGGTGTAGCTCAGAGGTAGAATGCCCCTGGGTTCAATCCCAAGTACCGCAAAAAAAAAAAAAAGAAATTTGACTTGGGCAAGTATGGAAATAAGATCGAATCTAGGGAGGTGTCATGTAGCTTCAAAATGATTACAAATACTTACATAGTTTGCAACACGAGTAACATATTTTGCTGTAAGTAGAGCTTGGAGTGAATTTGACCTCTCTTTGAGAATAAGTTGTCATACCTTATCAGACCCCATAGGTGAGTTATTGACCTCAACTTCTGAACTTCAAGATACATATAAACCCATGAGTTTGACAGACACTTTGAGAGTTCAAACTATAGTCAGCCACCTTTTCCAAGATTAAGAATCTAAGTTGTGTCAGACTCTACTCTGCCAGCTGTTTCTCTACAGTCTGAGAGCTCAGGCTGAGGAAGGGCCACACCCTGTGCCTTTGGGCTGATCTCTGAAGCCACTCTAGTCACCTGGCTCTGTCCTCTACTGCTCTTTCTTCACACATATCCACTGTGTTGGTCAAGACAGTCTCTCCTGCGAACTGCTCATAAAAATGTACACCTCACACTTTAGTGAGATCTTACTTTCCACAGAGGCCTGCTTACATCCAAATTGGATAACTAGACTGACAATCTTGGAGCTCACCACTATGTGGTTAATGCACCTAATGTATTGAGTATATTCCCTGAGAGATTTATTCTTTCCCCTCTCTTGAAGAATTGTAAAACAAAGAGAAAAATTATCTTTGAATGGCAGTAAGCCATGTGATTCATGAAATCATACTTTATCTCCTTATTTTAACCATATAAAATAGAAGGACTTTTAAAAAGGTTCAGGACTTTGGCAGTGAAATGAAAATGGAAGGATAGGAAAAACTGAGGTTGCACAAAGTAGAGACAGGTGTCCACATCAGAAGGGAGAAGTGATTTAGTGGCTCATATGTATACATTTTAAAGGATGTGCCCAAGATGGATAGTTGTCTCAGTCTTGGTTTCGTTCTTCTTCCATGACAATAAACCTTTAGGTGGGCACATGGCTCCTTAGCTAATGCCAACACTACCAAGGTTTCTTTATACCTAGATGTGGTTATCCTATTTAGGTCTTGTTAGTGAGATGCAAGTGAAATAATGCATGTGACTTTAGGATCATATCCTTAAAGGGAAAGAAAAGTTTTCTTCCCCCAACCCCATCCTGTACCTGGACTGTAGAAGTGGCAGAGAGACATTTTGTACCATGGCGTGGGAGCATCACTCCAGGGCAGTGGGATGACATCAAAAGAGCCTTGGACTTGACCACTTGGAACTACTACTAAGTGTTCCATCTGTGGAATTCCATCTACGTATTCCCAGACTATTATGTAAAGAGGAATATATTTCTAATATGGTTGAGCCATTGCTAATTTGGATCTGCTATACCTGCTGCACATCAAGGAAGGATAACTGCTCATTGGGAAGTTAGTAAAAAAAGTTTTTTTTAAAAGTTCTCTATATTTTAAAGCTTGAAGTATTTGTATTATGAACCAGTATTCTCCCATAGAATCAGAACATTATAAAACTTGTATCATTAATTTAGTACATATTTCTGATAGTCAAATGGATTAATAATATTCTCATTTTGTAGAGAAGAGATATATCTCCAAGGACATATGAAATTGGCAAAATATGGATTTTTGTTTTAGTCACCAATACCTGGCTTTGAATAGTGGCTCTATCACTTAGTAATTGTTTACCACAGTAAGTTGCTTTACTTCCCTTACCTTTGCCTTCCCAACCTATAAATACCTGATTTCTGACCTTCTTGTGAGGTTTAAATTAAGTAATATCTAAAGTTCTAAGTCTTGGATACAACTTTAATGATAATCCCTTCCTCTCTCACCCTAGTCCAAACAGAGACCATCCCCTCTGTAGTAAAGTATATCACCTCAACAGGTTTGCTGCGCATTGATGTACCTGTGGCAAAGCTACCATTTAATGGATGATACACAGCCCGTCATCAGCAAAACTGTGTGGGATCTAGCTACCCCAATGTTAGACATATCCAAGTGAGGATTATCTTGGTGCCAACAGTGGAATGAGTATACAGCAAGTTGTATTCTTTACTCAGCACCAGGGGTCCCAAGCCTGTGTCATGGGGTGAGGCAGGGAATGCAAATGAGGCCAACTTGGTGAGGTCCACCTGCATGTACTACAAGCAATTGGAGGAGGCTACTGCTGCTCAACTCCTGAGGATTAGGAATAAGTTCCCTGTAGGTAGTTATAATTTTCAAGGGAGGTGAAAGTCTGAATTTTTATGTGGAATCTCCTGCTCTTTAAATGTTAACTGATAGCCAGGCATGGTGGTGCACACTTGTCATCGCAGTACTCAGGAAGCTGAGACAGGAGGATCACAGGTTTGAAGCCAGCTTAAGCAACTTAGTGAGACCCTCAACAACTTAGTAAGACTCTGTTTCGAAATTTAAAAAAAGGATAGGGGGTGTAGCTCTGAGGTAGAACATCCCTGGGTTCAATCTCCAGCATCTCACACACATACACACACACACACACTCTCTCTCTCTCTCTCTCTCTCTCTCTCTCTTTCTCCCCCCTACACACACACATACACACACACAAAAAAAAACTGTGTGTGTCTGTGGTTTAGATTGTGTGTGTGTGTGGACACATACAAACATGTCTGTGAACACCCACTTGCTTCATCTCTGTCTACTGCCGTCTTTGACAGAGGCTGCCTCCCCACCACCGCAGCAGATACCTCTTAGGAAACATCTTAACTCTAGATGTGCTTAACATCAGCATGTTCAATTATCCATGTAGAACTATGTGCCTAGATTGATGCTAGTTCCCAATCAGATACTAAGATTTTGATTTAAAAGTTTGATTATAGTAAACTAAACATAAGGAAGATACTTCAATGCTATACTAGAGTAAAAGCTACCTGGAGATAATTCTCTGGGGGTTTTTTCTCACTCAATCTGGGGAAGAAGATGATGTAACAAATATTTTTACATCTATTTGGTGTGAAATACTCAAATTCTTGAGTGTATTTTAAAAAATCAAGATCAGCAGTTCAATGATTTTTTTTCTTATTAGAACAGCCAGGAGCGAGCTTGTGAAGCTGGATCTGCTCTGTCGTAGCTTGCTCTGCTGGCAATGTCTAAATGAATTAAGTGAGTCATGAGTCAAAGAAATCTCACAGGCGGCCCTAATCTCCTGTCAGAAAGAATAGCTCACTGAGTCAAGCATCTGTAATTTTCTTTTTTTTTTGGCTCATCTTAGAAGCTTGTGTTCTTAGCCACATATTTGTGGACTTGCATTTTAATCTTAAAATTATACTCCTAATATATTCCAAAGATTATTAACTTTATTGTCCAAGTCTTTTAGTGATTTACGAGTTCTTAAGGTCACCCACATAAAAATATCATCTCTCTTCTGAAACTTGTAAAAGACAATTTCTTTACCATTCTACCAGAATGTAGCCACACTCATATTTCTTTAAAATTCTACCAAAATGCAGCCACATTTATCTTTTCTGTTTTGGTAAATCCAACAAGTTTCCCAATTTCCATTTGGAGATTTTTCATTTCTAGTGCATGTAATGTAATAGAAAAGTATATGTGTCACAACACAAGTCTCTATCAAGACCAAATGTAGGTGGAATGCTGTTCTCTTAAAATGCTGTTCTCATAAAATTTCTCTGAAATATCCTCTGACTGAGACACTTATGTCAGAGCATAATCCAGAAATTAAGTCACTTTTTCTCTGCTGGGGAGGGCCTTTGAGCTATTGGGAAATTGTGCTACCACTATTTCATTCAGTTCCTCTCTTTTTTAAAACATTTTTTATTCTTTATGTTTTTATTGGTGCATTATAGTCTCAAATCTTAATGTAAATCATGTTGACAGAGACATACATGCACACAGTACTTAGTGGGCCTCCCCCCCTCAGCTCCCTTCCCATACCCCCTTCCCCATACAGAGTACTGAGATTGACATTGGTATTTCATATATGTACACATAGCTGATGGTAGTAATTCCTTAAATGTTCCTCACTCTTCCCTCTCCCCTTCCCCTAAACCACCTCTATGGCTCCACTGAGGTTTCTCCTCTATTTTTGGAGTCCCTCTGGTATCCCAATTACTCCCTAGCTTCCGCATATTAGAGAAAACATATGGCCCTTCACTTTCTGTGACTGGCTTATCTCACTTAGCATAATGTTCTCCAGGTCCTCTCATTTTCCTGCAAATGACATAATTTTGTTCTTCTTTGTTGCTGAGTATTATTCCATTGTTTTTTCTATCCCATAATTTTGCAATCCATTAATCTGTTGATGGACACCTAGGTTGGTTCCATAATTTGGCTATTGTGCATTATGCTGCTATGCACAGGAGTCAACTCTAAATGGGTCAAAGACCTGGGAATTAGACCAGAGACTTTGAAGCTACTAGAGGAGGGCATAGGTCAACACTCCAACATATAGGTACAGGTAGAAACTTCCACAGCAAGACCCCCATAGCTCAGGAAATTAAAACAAGAATTAATAAATGGGATGGTATTAAACTAAAAAGTTTCTGCTCATCAAAGAAAACCATCAAGAGTCTAAAGAGAGAGCCTACAGAATGGGAGAAGATCTTTGCCAGCTATCCCTCTGATAGAGGACTAATATCTAGAATATACAAAGAAGTTAAAAGACTTTACATTAAAAAAACAACCCAATCAAGAAATGGTCAATTGAACTAAATAGACACTTCACAAAAAAAGAGATACAAATGGCCAATAAATACATGAAAAAATGTTCAACGTCATTAGCAATCAGGGAGATGCAAAACAAAACTACACTGAGATTCCATCTAACTCCAATCAGAATGGCAATCATCAAGAAGTCAAAAAACAATAAATGTTGGCGAGGATGTGGGGAAATTGGAACTCTTCTACACTGTTGGTGGGGATTGCAAATTAGTACACTGGAGATCAGTGTGGATATAACTCAGAAAACTGGGAATGTATCCACCATATGATCCAGCTATACCACTCCTAGGTATCTTTCCAAAAGGACTGAAATCAAAGAACTATAGTAATATATGCATATCTGTTCCTTTCTTAAATGTAACAGATTAAGCTCCTTTAAGCAACTCTGTGAAGAAAAAGACCCTCTTCTACTGGGATGGGTTTTTCAAAAGAGGAAGAAAAATGTGGCCTGCCAGTGTCACATGTTTATTTGGTCAAAGGCTGTAATGTTGAAGAAACAATTGCTGACTCAAGATTCTATGATAAACTGGGAGTGGTAACGCACACGCATAATCCCAGAACTTGGGAGGTTGAGATAGGAGGTTCGCAGGTTCAAAGCCAGCCTCAGCAACTTAACGAGACCCTGTTTCCAAATTTAAAAAGAATAGGGCTTCAATCCCCAGTAACTCACACACACACACACCACAGACACACAGACACACACACACAGACACACACACACACACACACACACACACACACACACACACACACACACAGATTCTGATAACCCAAATGCTGCAGAGGAAAGCTAAAATGTTGTCTCACTTTAAGGACATTGTTAGTCTCAGAGTTTAACAAGTTGGACATGATGGACTGTGAGGTTGGTTAATCAATTACACATAAAATCCAACTGAAATAGAGCAATAGCCATGTGTGAGTATAACGTTTCTGGGAAGCGTCGTTGCCCCGTAAGTGGGGATCACTTACTGACTTTTTATGTGATTGGTGAAGGCACGTGTAAGAGGTGTCCACTTCCTTGTCACACTTCTTTCCACCCGAGTGTTCTACTCCCAGTGGTTATTCCCTGGGTTGGAACTTATTTCTTAGCACCAGTCGCAAACTTCTATATTTTTGTACACATGCTTTCTTTTCCCCGCAAATAGGGATGGTTAATCTTCCAACCTTGGAATCAAGTAGTTCGAATCTAGTCTTTGACCTGCTTGTATTTAGTTTTATTTTGACCATAGAATGTATAGGAAAAAACTATGAACCTATCAACCCTTTTTTTTTTTTGTGGTACCGGGAATTGAACCCAGGGGCGTTCTATCTCCGCGCTACACCCCCGGCCCTATTTTTTATACTTTATTTTGAAACTGGGTCTCACGAAGTTGCGGAGGGCCTCACTAAGGAGAGAGAGAGAGACAGAGAGAGAGAGAGAGAGAGAGAGAGAGCTGGGGCTGGCCGCGAACCCTGATCCTCCGGCCTCCGCCTCCCAAAGTACTGGGATTACAAGCATTAGCCACCACGCCCGGCCCTATCAACCCCTTTGAGAAATTAATAAGTTACAAGTTACCTCGCCTTCCTTCAATTCTCCTTTCCACCCAGAGGTAACCATGTTTTTTTTAAAAATACAGTACTATATATGGCCCCCCAAACATACCTATTTTATTTTTATACTTTTATTGGTGCATTATAGTCTCACATCATAATGTAGTTCATAGTGATAGTGACATACATGCACACAGCACTTGGTGGGCTTTCCCCTGCTCCCTCCTCACTCCCCCCATCAATACCCCATACAGAGTATTGAGATTGACATTGGTATTCTCACATATATACATAATGATACATAATGTAGATGGAAGTGATTCCTTCATTGATCCTCCCTCTTTCCTCCCGGCCCTTCCCCTAGACCACCTCCCTGGCTCCACTGGAGTTTCTCCTCCATTGTCCTTCTGGTATCCTGATTACTCCCTAGCTTCTACATATGAGAGAAAACATATGACCCTTCACTTTCTGTGACTGGCTAATCTCGCTTAACATATGTTATAATATGAATTTACTCTCCTGAGGGAATTTATATCTATAATAGTATAATGATATATCCCTGAAGATGCAGAGAAATTTCCTATAGATCTCAAAATCCTTTGTGGGGTTTTTCAGCAAACATACACTTATAACCAACAATGCCAATTTTTGGTCATTTAATACTCACATATATGCACAAGTAGAAATGCACAAGGGAACCAGTCATGGTGGTGCATACCTGTAATCCCAGTACTAGTGAGGCAGAGACAGGAGAATTGCTGGGTTGAGGCCAGCCTCAGCAGTTTAGCAAGGCCCCCTACAACTTAGTGAGACCCTGTTTCCAAATAAAAAATAAAATTGGACTGGGGTATAGCTTGGAGTTAGAATATCCCTGGGTTCAACCCCCAGTACCAAAAAGAAAAAAGAAAAAAAAAAGAAATGTACAAGTGTATTTGTTACAGCACTATCATAATAGCTAAACTCATCCTTATGGATAAACTACTGCCCATACTATGCAGCAATGAAAAGGAATGAGGTTTCTTTACTAATAATAGCTAAGTCTTTAAGACATATTACTGTTAAATTAAAAAAGCACTTATAAAACAAAATTAACATTATGATACAATTTGTTTTAATGTTTATTGATATAACATTGTAAATAAATAGTTTTGGGATATTCACTGAAAGCTGATTGTGGTGATTATTTCTAGGGTGGGAGCTGGAGATGTGGAGGACTTTGTATTACTGACATTAGTCGAATTTTTACAAGAAAGTCATATGTTCAGACATAAATGGACAACAAAAGGTTATCAGCTATTTGAGGTAACAAAAACAAAAAGAATATAGAAAATATAGAATACATTGCAATAAGTCCAAGCATATTAATAATATGTATGTATGGGTTAACTTCCTCTATGGATTGGAAAAAATATCCTCTGATACTTTTATAAGCAGCTCACCCAGAACAATGTGCCATCAGGATATGGAAAGTAGGGAAATGGATACAAATATAACAGCAAGATATGGTCTCTAAAAACAATGCAGTAAAATTAAGCTTAACAATGAAAGGGTATGTTTTTATAAAGCTCTTTGATATTTTAAAAGATCCTCTCTAAAAAGCTATGCTGTAAAAAATAAGGGGAAATGAAACAAATATGGATTATTGGGAAGTACATAGAGAGTAGCACTTATCACCTCTTAAAAGATTAATTTGAAATAGTTCCCAAAGGGAAAGGTATGTGTTTTTATTAGATAACACTAAATTAAAAAAATTAGTGTCCCATATTTTAAAAAAGCAAAAAACAAAGAAATTAAAAAGAATTAATACAAGATATAAATCAAGATTACTAAAGTCTAAAAATTACACCACCTGATTTCATCAGTAAAACCTAAACTAGTGTTCAGAAAATATTCTTTAAAAAAACTATAAAAAAGTTGGCATGGCTGGTAAATTGAAAAAAATAGAAGATAAAAATCAGCATTAGAAACAGAAAAAGAAATTATAGAACAAAAGGAAGTTACTAATATAATACTGCTATGTTTATCTTTGTACTCATACTTTGATAAAATAAATGAGGTAACTTCTTTGTGTGTGTGTGTGTGTGTGTGGTACTAGGGGTTGAACTCAGAGGCATTCAACCTCTGAGGTATACCCCCAGCCCTATTTTTTTTAAACAGGGTCTCACTAAGTTGCTGAGGGCCTTGCTAAGTTTCCAAGGCTGTTCTTGAACCTGGGATCTTCCTGTCTCAGCTTCCCAAGTACTGGGATTGCAGACTTGCACCACCGAGCCTGGCAAAGTAAGTAACTTTTAGAAAGCACTCAAATTTTGCATATCTAATTTTCCAGGAAAATATGCATTGTAAAAATTGAACAAAGTAGAATTTATCTTTTAAAGGTCCATAAAAAATGAAAGAGAAAACACAAGTATAAGCAGATAACTTCAAGGTAGTGATAAAAAGTGCAAGAAACAGAAAGGCAAAAGCTTAAGTATTGATGTTGGTCATAGGTAAAATATAAACTCTCAGAAGGAAACCAAGGAAATGAAAATAAAAGAAAAAAACTAACTAGAAAAACAGAATAAAAATCAGTAGAAATAGAAAAAGACATTCAAAAGATTAAAATGGAACTGAGCAAGTTTTTTTAGGACAAAAGTAACAAAAATGTTTTCTTTCCTCAGTATAAGCATCAGATTTCAGTTAATATTCATGACAAACAAGAACAATAGAAGATTTAATCTTTTTATTACATTTTGGAAGCAGAATTCATTGTTACTACATAAAAGCTTTATTAGAACTGTGAACATCTGAATGTGTTGGGTGAGCTTGATTCCTTTATATTATACATTAGTTAACAGAATTTCAGATATATTTGTAAAATGTAAGTACAGTCATATACAAAACCAACAAAACAAAACAAAATCTGAATAAATAAGCCATGATAGAAGAAATCAAATAGGTGTTCAAATATCTTAAGTTTAAAGCCAGTCGTGGTGGCACACGCTTGGGAGACTGAGACAGGAGGATTGCAGGTTCTTGGCCAGTCTCAGCAACTTAGTGAGGCCCTCTGCAACTTATTGAGACTCTGTTTCAAAATAAAACATAAAAAAATAGGACTGGGGGTGTATGTTGGAGGTAGAATGCCCTTGAGTTCAATCCTCAGTAACACACACACACACACACAAACATACACCCCTAAGTTTAAAAAGTCCCATGTTTCATATAGTAATAAGGTTGAGCTATAGAAAACTTACAAAGTTCAGAAAATCCCTATGATTTATGAACTATTCCAGAGCATAGAAAAAGGTGACAATTTTTGTGTGTGTGAGGCACTGGAAATTGAACCCTGCAGCGCTTGACCACTGAGCTACATCCCTGGCCCTTTTTAGTCTTAATTTTGAGATGGTATTGCTAAATTGCCCAGGCTGGCCTTGAACTTGTGATCCTCCTGTGTCAGTCTCCCATGTTACTGGGATTATAGGCTTGCACCACTGCACCTGGAACAAACATTTTTTAAAAATTGCATTAATTTAAAAAGATAATAATATAAGGAGACTAAAGGGTAGTAGCTAGGCCATGTGTTAGAGTGATGGAAGATTAGTTAAAGCAAGGGCAGACCTGAACATTTTTACCTAGAGGAGAAGTGAGTGAGAATGGAGAGGTTGATGCTATAGGAAAGGAGGAATCATTTTGAAAAATGTTTGGAAAGAGAAGGAGGAAGACCAAGAACTCATGTAGAGAGGTTGCCATTAGCCAGGAAGCTGAATAGCTTTTGAAAGACTACAATGAGGTAAGAAAGATTACGAAGATAGAGATTGTGATGGTCAATTTTGTGTGTCAACTTGGCTAAGTTATGGTACACAGTTGTTTGATTAAATACCAGTTCAGATTTTGCTGTGAAGACTTTTTTTTTTTAAATCAGCATTAGGGATTGAACCCAGGGCCTCACACATGCTAGGCAAGTACTCTACCATTGGAATATACCCAACCCTTTTTATTTTTATTTTTGAGACAGGGTTTTGGTAAGTTGCCCAGGCTAGCCCTCAACTTGCAATTCTCCTGCCTCAACCTCCAGAATAGTTGGGATTAGAAGTAAGCATCATCACACTGGATTGTGAAGTCACTTTTTAAAGCTTTAAGTCAGTAGACTCTGAGTAAAGCATATTGCCTTCCATAAAGTTGGGCCTCATGCAGTCAGTTGAAGGCCTTATAAGCAAAGACTATGCACCGCCCCACATACCTTTCTGATCACCAAAAAAACAACAACAACAAAAAAGAATTCTGCCTCCAGACTGTCTTTGGACTTAAGAGTATAATATCAAGTCTTCCTGGGGTCTCTGTCCTGCTGGCCTACCCTTCAAATTTTGGACTTGCCAACTCTACAGTTATGTAAGCAAATTCCTTAAAATAAATCTATATATGTGCATTATACGGCTAGTGTAACCTTTATGCCTTCACTGTACAAGAGTAGTAGGAAAAATAAAGACATAGGCAATCTTAGATATGAACATAGATACAAAAAAATCTAAATAGCAAATAAAAATCTGACACATGTTAAAGGAATGATGTGTTATGGCTCAGTAGAACCTAGCTCTGAAATTCAAGGATGGCTTGCAATTTAAAAATCAGTCAATGCTTTTTGAAAGAGAAAGCCCTAGGGCCATTCGACACCCATTCCTGATTTGAAATAACTGGAATAACAACAGCAATAAGATCTACTCACTAAGCTAGGAATAGAAAGACCATTCTTCAGTGTAAGTATATGTATGGGAAAATATTGCATACATCATATTTAGTAGAAAACCACTAGAAATATTATGCCTTCTAAAGTTAGAAATAGGACTTGGATGATGCTATCACTTTTTTTCCAACATTTGTCCTCCCTAGAATTCCTGGACAATGAAGTGAGAAGAATAATAGGACTAAAAAATACTGTATATCTACATGGGGGAAAAAAACCCAATTTTGACAGTTTTTTTCAGGTGATATGACTATCCATGTAAGAAATAAAAGAAAATCAATTGAGAAACCATTAGAGATAATTAATTCTTCTCTTTGTTGGAATTTGTTCTTTCTCTGCTGTAGGTTCTCAAATATTTAATGACTCTTCATTTGCAGATTATTTTTCGATGAATGTTTAGATAACATGGTGTTTATGTTTTGAACATATTTATTTTTATCAAGAGTCAGACTTTCCATTTATATGGTTGGGTTACGGATTCTGCTTTCAGAAGCATCAGTAGTTGTAAGAAGGACAGGAAAGTATTCAGTCTGGGGAGGCGATCTTTTAGGCTGTGCTGTTGAGCCTAGTGGATAAGTGGGGTTCATATAACAGATCAACTGGGTCAAACTCCAGCTTTGTCATGTACAGCTGTAAATTGAAAAAAATGTTTGTGTGTGTGGTACTGGGAATTGAACCCCGGGGCACTCTACCTCTGAGCTATATCCCCAGTCCTATTTTGTTTTTTATTTTGAAACAGGGTCTCACTAAGTTGCCAATGCTGCTCTTGAACCTGTGATCCTCCTATCTCAGCCTCCCAAGTACTGGGATTACAGGTGTGCACCAATAGTAATAGACTGGAAAATTTATTTAACTGCTTTGTGCCTCAGTTTATCTATCTCTAAAATTGCAAAAAGAGTAGTGTCTGCTGTACAGGGTTGTTAAGAGGGCTAAGTAAATCAGTACATATAAAGCTCTAAAACAGTATTGGCATATGGTAAGAGTTAAATACATGTTAGCTTCTTTTTTTAATGCTCAGTTGGAGAACATGTGCAGTAGTGCAAATGCTGGAGTCACTTGGCCCTAGTCCTTTCTCCTGTCAGCCACCTGCAGCTGCTTTTTTTGTTAGACCACACCACTTCTTCTCTTGAGATTATTCTCTGGGGAGATTCTTCCATCACCTCTGATTTCCTCCCATTTCCACTCCCCAAAAGAAATTACTTTAACAGTTTGATTGCCAGTCTCCCATAAATTTTTTCTATCCATATACAAATATATGTATATATATATACATATATATATACACACAAATATATATATATATATATATATATATATATATATGTATATTGACCTATACATAAAATTCTCTCCCTATTTTTTAAACAAAAACTAATTTATCTGCAATTTCTTTTCTTCAATGACTATACTTTAGACATGCTTTTATATCGAAATACACATACATGTTTCCTTTAAGGAACAAAAAGAGAAAGTGAAAGATTTTATAAATGGTGCTGGGACAAGAGTTTATGTATTTGGGGAAAATTAATCTGTTAAATAATTAGATATAAAATGACAACTGTTATCTAGAGAAAACTGTTAGTAAATAGCAAAGAAAGAACTCATGGTGTGTTTTAGGAAGGAAAGGGGGTGTGATTTGATTACATAATATACAAGAGTTTAAGAAAACGGACTGAATCCACATGTTAAAGCCTTCCCCTCATTCAAGATCCCCTTGAAGTGACATCTTAAAATACACCTCAGGTCTGGAAGTCTTGGCGGATCCATTGACAGGCCGGGGCTGTGAGGAGTTTCTGAAACACATAAAGCAGAAGCAAATGGGTCAACGACGAAACAGCAGAGCTGAGGGATGGTACAGAAGCAAAAGATTCCTCCAAAAGGTGAGTTTCTCCAAAAGAGTTGCAGAAAAACTCACACCAGAGGCTGTGTGGCTAGCAGAACATTCTTTGGATACTCAGCCAAAGACCAGGGTCAGACCAGCCACTCAAGCAATTACTTCTGGATAAATGCACACATGCAATTCTCTAAATCGAGACTCAGCGGCCTCAGGTTCCTAAGTGCATGTTGGGCAGGTGGGTGGGTGTGAGGAATCCCTACCTATGATGTTATCACTGGAACTTGGAGCTGTGTACTTCATTAATGGTATTCTTTTGTCAGTGCACTGATTTGTTTGACTGACTTTATAACATGCTTTACTCGTTTAGAAAGGTAGTTTCCCCTTAACTACTTATTGAAAAAGAAAGTTTTCTTAAGAGATTTTTACTACTTGTCTTTTAGCATGAAACCTATTTAAAAATTTACTTATCCAAGCCAGGTGTAGTGGTGCACGCTTGTAATCACAGTACGTGGGAGGCAGAGACCAGAGGATCCAGGTTCGCGGCCAGCCTCAGCTACTTAGGCCCTCTGCAACTTCGTGAGACCTGGTTTCAAAATAAAGTATAAAAAATAGGGCCAGGGGTGTAGCTCGGAGGTAGAATGCCTCTGGGTTCAATACCTGGTACCACAAAAAAAATTTACTTATCCCCAAGTTTTACAGATAGTGCACAAAGTCAACTCCAACTTGGCTTTGGCTTTTTAAAGATGGAGAAAGAAAAGATAAAATCTGGATGTTTTCTAAAAAACTAAATGTGATAAGGCTTGGGATTTTTCCCCCAAAAAAATCAAGAGTAAAAAATTATATTTGAATGAAATATGGACTCTTACATCATTTGAGTTAATTGAATTAGAAGACAAATTAGTATGTGAGACCTCTATCCTTCCAAAATGAGGGAGATTCTGAGTATGCCTTCTTAATTACTCACATTTCTTCTAAGGTTTAAGTCAAGGCAGCCCCCTCTGGTTTAAGTTCCTAAGGTCCAGAGCAGCAGATAAAGGGCTATTGTTCAGTATATTCACAAGCAGAAAGTTCCACTGTGTGTCTGGTACCATCACTGAAGAGGTATGCCTGGCAAGTCCAGGCCTACCGTGGTGTGGCACAACCATAAAGTGGGCTGAGAGGCAGGAGGCTGCCTCTCCTTTCCCCAGCAAGGAGAAGTCCCTCTCAGAGCAGCAGTGAGTGTGGGCAGGGGCCAGTCCGGGGGTTGTTGGACTTGAATTTATAAAATTTTGGATTCTTTTTGTATTTTGTGGTACTGGGCATTGAACCCAAGGACATTCTAGCTCTGAGCTATACCCCCAGCCCTAATTTTTTTCATTTTGAAACAAGGTCTCATTAAGTGTCTGAGGGCCTCACTAAGTTACTGAGGCTGGTCTCAAACCTGTGAGCCTCCTGTCTCAGTCTCCCAAGTAGTGGGATTACAGGTGTGCATCACCACTCTAGGCTGGATTCCTTTTTTAGGAATAAAAGCATATAAAATAATAAAAAATAAAAAATAATAAAAGCATGCAAAGTTGCCATGGCCATGTAAGGAGCCCACGCAAGTGAGGGGCCCTGAAACTTCTGCCTGGTTGGCTTCAGGTCAGTGGCCTCTGGAGGGGCTTCTCTCACAGGGTGGAGGACTTCCCAGGCTGCCTTCCAGCGTGAGATAGTGTGGCAGAGAAGGGGAGGGGTCCTGGCAGATGAATGAAGTTTATTGTATCTCAGCTAAAGCTACTAAGAATGACAGATGCCTAGAACTAAGTCCTTGGGGAGGGAAAATAGACATTCTTGTCCTAAGGAAAATGGGATGGTGCTCAGAAGAGTGTTAGATGTTTCTCTGCTCTACGTTGGTAGAGCAGGACACACCTATCCATGTATCTACATCTCAGTGCCTCTGAAGTTGATGTATTTGACAAATAATGGGAATCAATTAAACTTATGTAATAGCATTTGTCAATTAGGATAAATGTGTTTCCACAAAGTTTAAAAAGTACTTCTCCTAATATATTGCAGCCACTGCTTTGATTTCTGCTGTTGCTGTCATGTGGATGATATGATTTTCAGCTGAGTGCAGGTCAGCTCCATCTATTTGCCCATCTTCTCTAGCCATTCTGTTCTTATTTTTCCATTTCTCAATAATATTCAACAGCCACCCCACCATCCATCCAAGCAGCTAGAGAATCAAAAAGTATCTTCCTAGTTTCCTCTTCATCTTTCTTTTTACCCTCCTTAGCCCAGGAGTTACTAAGGCCAATTGAATTCATCTCCTCATGTCTTCCTATTTCATTGCCTCATTGTATCCCAATGTCACTTCTAGAGTTGAGACCCTTGTTCTCTCATTCCTCGAATATTACAAGAGCTGTAAACTCTTCATTATTGTTTTTCTCTTCCAATAATGTCTTCATAATCCTGCCGAGGAAACCCTCTAAAGCACAAGTATGATCATGTCACATTTGTTATAGCCCAGATCTGGAATGTTCCCCAAAGGCTTGGTCCCCAGCTAGTGGTGCTATTGGGAGCTGGTGGAAACTTAAGGAGGTGGAGTGTCGTTGGAGGAAGCGAGTCAATGGAAGCATGCCCTTGAGTGGTAGATTGGGACCCTGGCTCCCCCTCCCCTCTCCCCTTTCCCTCTGCCTCTTCCTCTTCCTCCTCCTCTTCCTCCTCCTTCTTCTTCTTTACTTTTCTCTCTCTCTCTACCCCTCCCCCAGCTGCCATGAGGCTAGCAGCTTTGCTCTACTACACCCTCCATGATGTTCTTCCTTACCACAGGCCCAGAAACAATGAAAGCATGAGCCAAAATAAGAATTTTCTCCTTTAAATTGTTTTTCTCAGCCAGGCGTGGTGGTGCACACTTGTAATCCCAGTACTTGAGAGGCTGAGACCGGAGGGTCTCGGTTCGCAGCCAGCCTCAGCTACTTAGAGAGGCACTCAGCAACTTAGTGAGACCCTGTTTCAAATTAAAGAAAAAAATAGGGCTGGGGGTGCAGCTTGGAGGTAGAATACCCCTGGGCTTGATCCCCAGTACCGCAAAAAAGAAAAATTGTTTTTCTCAGGTATTTTGCCACAGTAACAGAAAACTGACCAACACATCATGTGTACAAAAACCTTCGTTCATCCTCATTCCCTAACACAGAATGTGGCCCATGGAGATATAGCCACCATTGCTGGCATAGTTTTACTTTTGTCTAATGCACTCTAAACGCCTACAGGAAAAAACAGTCGACTTGTAAGTGGAATTGTAAGGCCACTTCTTTTATTTCTTCTTGCATGTATTCTACATGCAAATCTTCCTTAGTCATTTCCTAACTCATTGCTTCCCTTTCTGGTGCTCAACTCTATTCTGTTTTTATTTTTTTCCCACAAGTCTTACATCGCATTCTAATAATAACATTGGCTTCTAAGTGCTCTTTTTCTAAAAGTTTATTTTTAATAAGAAAAAATCTAGTTTTGGATATTAGCCACTGACTCATTCCACTTTATTTTGAATGGTCTTTATGTTCCAGAAAACCGTTGGCAATTTGAGTCGAGTGAAAATAAATGGTTTTTGACATAGAGTAGAATCTGCTTACATCTGTCTTAGAGTACTAAATAAGAGGTGAGCTATTTTCTGAGTTGAATTGCTCATGAGAATAGAAGACTCTTGGCCGAGAAGCAAGATAACTTTAAGTACATCATGTGTGAGAAAGCTTTTGTCACCAGGATAGTTATCATGTGAGGTTATAATTCAGCTGTGGTTACTAGTGATTGAGAATGTCTGCGGTGGGTGGTGGGTTGATATCTTCAGTTCATTTTTCAATAGAGAAATATTAGAACTTAAGTGGGCCTCATAGGGCTGTGGGAAGCTGGGTATTCTAAAGGAAACAGTATTTCAGTTGGGAAAACGGAGTTGGTCCTGGATTACTGGTGGGACCACTTTGTTGAAGGCTGGCATAGCTCTTCATTTCTCTCATAACGTACACGCTGTATGTGGAGTGTACGCAGTGCTGACCAGGATTTGAGCAAGCAGTCCAAAAGGAGGCAGGAAGAGATGTGCTGACCAAATGGATATAAACATTTCAGAACTTGCCTCATTTAGCTGTTGGTTTCTACAAATTAAAAAATGACAGCATCAAAAAGAATTTCCTTATCTTAATTGCTTTAGAGGAAATAAAAATTCAGGGAAGCAACAGAATTTTAATTTACCCATACAATACAACTTTAAATAATTTTGAAAGCCTCCTGTATGCAGAATATATGCAGTGCTGAAAAGAATGCAAAGCTATTTCAGGACTCTTGTGAAAGAAAAAATAAAAAAATGTATGAAAAGGTTATTTGTAAACCATATATAATGTTTAAGTGTCATTTATAAAAATTATTATCACAATAATTAAACAGATACCCTGTTTCCCAAAGCTGACAATCTATTGGGGAATAGAGATAATCTATATAATTAATACTAGGAAGGCTGGAATGAGTAAACAAACAAGTTTTGTGGGATTCATAAAGGAAAACAAAGTTATTTTAGAAAAACCCTGGAAGGACTTCTTAGAAGAGGTGGCATATAGGCTATTTTATAGAAAATAAAAGAGGTATACTGATACTCTCAGTGTTTTTCTCATTTGTTTTCATATCATCTTATCAATATCAATTTTAAAATGTATCCAATCAAGAGGCACAAAAACTTATTTTTTTAAATAAATCTATTTTAAATTCCAAAAGGATTAATCCAGAATGCATATCATCATTTTCTATTTCTACTTGTAAAGTAAAGCAAACAGTGAAAGAAATCCTTCTATAATATATACTACAGATTTCAAGTTTCCTTATTTGTATATGTGCTATATATAATAATTCCATTTTAGACTTAAAAGTCCTAGCAGGATTAAAACATTTTGTTGCAATTACTACTTTATGCCTATGATGGATAAAGACTACATCTGAACTTGAAATGGCCGCCTATCTTAAACCCAAGTTAATTATAGTGTCCTCTGGAGAAGAAATTTTCAGAAATTATTAATGACCTCATTTTAAAAAATGGTTTTAACAAATGTGATAATAGAAAATCCTATAACTTTCTTGTTGATTTGTGATAATAATAAAAAAAGTTGATGCATTATTCTACAGAAAAAAAATGTGGTTTTACAGAACAGTTTTGATACCATTGTACATGGTAAAGTAACAGAAGGGCTAATGTGCAGCCCCTTGTTCAGAGAAAAATTATTTCAATTTGTTCATCTTCTGAATTGTTCAGTAGCTCCAAACTGGGTGGCAGATTCCTGGCATTAGGCTTATCAAATTTGGCCTATCTTATACAGAGGAATGACAGAAAGTAGGAACACCTCAGACCCTGCTCATCTGGTGAAGCCTGGAGTCAGGCATTGCATGGTTAAATGTGTCAAGAGATCAGATATTGATCTTCCAGGGACAGGTCTTGCCAATTAATAGGATAATGTGAACCAAAAACTTTTTAACATGAGATTCCAAGTGCCTCTGGTGACCTTCAGTTGGCATATGTGTTTGGCTTTGTAAGGGTGGATACCCCAGGATAGGTTCTTTCTTTAGCTCTTCTACTGTCTCAGCCACCACTGACTCTTCTTCCTTTCTGGCTTGTGACCAAAATTCTCTGCATGCCAGCCCTGAGACCATTCACATGAAACCTTTTCTGGTAATGTAGATATCTTGGACACAGACAGTGTCGCCATCTTTGAGGAAAGCTAGGCACCTGAGCTCACCACTCACGGCCACAGTAATGTGCCCAGGCCAGTCAAATAGATGCCACAAAGAATTATTTTCCAAGTTACTTTTTATAAAACTGTTAAGTTGTTTACCTCTGGAATGCTCCTTCCCAAAAGAAGTCAGAGAATATTCAGTGTGTATTTGTGTTCATTCTGAAAGTATTTCTAGCCAGTGGGTGCTACTACTTCTACTTATAGAAAGACTGCAGTCATGTTTCTTTACATGGGCTTAAAAATAAAAAGAAAGGCATCAAGAAACCTTTTCTGGCCCTGCACTTGTTTTCTTGTTCGGCGCTTGTGTTCTGCTGCCTTAGATAAAGACAAGAACTTGCTAACCATAGCCTCTTCATCCTCACCATTAGAAGCAGGTCAAATATACTCTGCCTGGTTCACAGAAAATAGCTCTAGGGGACCCCACGGCACAGAGGTTAAGCATGAGGCTCTGGACAAATGATCTGCTCCCTCTAAAAAGTCAACTAACAAAATAGCCAAACTAACTTATTATATGCATAGTATATATTGGAGTGTTATATTTACATTCTGTATGTGTATGAATAAACCACTTTGGTCAAAGCTGGCTTCACTGTATTTGTTATTACAACTCTGTTTTTCCTCTCTGTGAGTGGTGACTATTCTTAGATTTCTCTTTTCCACAGCGCCTAAATCATTCTCTGCATTTTATTTAGCCACTTAAGGAGACTCAGTTTTCTGTCTGGTTCATTCCTATACCATTTCAAAGCAAAGTAGATGCATTTTATGAAAGTGAATTTCTATAAAGTGAAGCAAATTTTGTTGAGTATCATTATAAAATCAAAGGTGTGTTTCTAAAGGGAAACTATTTTTCAGTGAGTAATGATAAGATTTTGATAAGGAGGGGGTTAAGATGGTACCATACTTTTCTACCTCTTGACTTTGGACTTAGCCATGTGACTTACATTAGCCAATGGGATGTTAATAGATGTGATGCAGACAAAGGCTTAGTATAG
Source organism: Glis glis (assembly GCA_004027185.1). Taxonomy (NCBI): domain Eukaryota; kingdom Metazoa; phylum Chordata; class Mammalia; order Rodentia; family Gliridae; genus Glis; species Glis glis. The sequence continues at coordinate 42,854 of PVJS01011791.1, forward strand.
GGCTTCTACTCCTAACTCTGTTATGAGAAAAAATGTGTTCTCTGATATACAGAGGATGAGAGACATGTGGTACAGACTTGGACCAACCTACAGCTTACAGCCAAATCAGAGGAAATACTGCCAACCCACCAGTGAGAAATAAACACTTGTTTTTGAAAGCCATTGAGCTTTAATATGGCTTATTACACGGGATAAACTGATTCAATAAACATCTGTGGGCGGTACTGTTTTAGTCACTGGATGCCTTTTTATCTTAAAACTGTAGGCTTTTGGCTTCATATGATGAAAAAGTCTAATGTTTTATATAAGTAAAGAATTTATGTATTGAACACATATAGAATTCTATATATAAGTATAATAGATTGTTGACAGAATTTTATAATACAAAGATGGGAGAGAAGGAGGATCCAGTTAATCAATTAGGCAGAAACTTGTAGGTTCCCCTCAATTTTGCACAGCTCCCAAATCCATATTTTAGGGTACCCCCAAATTGATGAACCTCTTGGGATATGATACACAATAACCAGACTCAAAAGAAACTAATGCACAAGTCAGAACAAATTCTTTTTTTAGTATGAGGGGTATTTCCTTCTAGTGCCCATCATACCTATGTCCACTTTCTTAGATACCCCTTCCTGGTACCAGGTACCAGGGAAATAAAATCGTTACACATACCAGGTAGGATAGACTTGGCTGTATATATCAGATAACTACTAAATGCAGTGACTTAGAAATGTATGTTTATTTTACACTAAAGAAGTCTGAGAATACACAGTTCAGCACTGGTATGACTTAGAGAATAATAAGAGACCTACCTTCCCATCTCTCTGTTCCACTATCTTCAGCAAGTAGCTTTCATCTTCAAAATTGTTTGAAAGTCTAAATGCTAGCCAGGCGTGGTGGCGCACTCTTGTAATCCAAGTACTTGGGAGGCGGAGACTGGAGGATCCGAGTTCGCCGCCAGCCTCAGCTACTTAGTGAGTCCCTCCACAACTTCGTGAGACCCAGTTTCAAAATAAAGGATAAAAAATAGGGCTGGGGGTGTAGCTCGGAGGTAGAATGCCCCTGGGTTCAATCCCCGGTACCACAAAAAAAAAAAAGTCTAAATGCTAAATCTGCAGCTGTTACCTCCATATTCCAGGAGCATGGCGAAGGGAGGTAGGAAGGCAAACAGGAAGGAAGTCAAATCTTCACAGGGTTTCACTTAGACTATATTTACAAGAACTTGTGGTCATAATGGGTAGAGTCAGAAATTTTTAATCTTTAAATACATGTTTGTATAGCTGTCCTAAATTCAACCATGATTTTGCTACTAAAGAGAAAGGAGAAAATAGATGTTGGGAGAAGCAGCTAGCAATCTCTGTTCACCATATTCTCTGTCATTCTGTCTATTTCATATCTAAAGGTTTCTGAAATCAGATGCATTGTACTAACACTGATGTGTGCAATATTTTCCTGAAACCCCCATTATTAAATTTATAATATCTTATTGACTTTTTAAAATATGGTAATTATATCAATTTTCTTGGTAAGAATAAAACTCAGAACACAATGAGTTTTATAGGTTGTGGTAAAGCCTTCTGAATCATTCTGGCCTCACAAAAGTCAATACCATCTTCAGGATTAAAATACAGTTGTGTGTCCTGATAAATGTGTTGTTGACTGATTTTGTCATTGTGTAAACATCATAGAATGTACTTACACAAATCTAGATGTTAGCCTACTCTACACCTATGGTTCCTAGGCTACAAATGTGAAAAGCATATTACTGTACTGAATATTCAGGCAGTTATAACAGTGGTAAGTATTCATGTATCTAAACATATCTAAAATAGAAGACGTAAAGTAAAAATATGGTTTCAAAGATGAAAAACAGAACACCTGTACAGGCACTTATCATGAATGGAGCTCATGAAGGTCACTCTGGGTGAGTGACTGAAAGAGTAGTGAGTCAATGCGAAGACTGAGGACATTTCTGTACACTGGTGTATTGGACAGGGTTCTCTAGATTAACAGAATACACAGAATGAGTATATTTGAAAAAAGGGATTTATCAGATGGGCTTACAATTTGAAGCAATGTAGTTCCAGGTTCTGACTACACGTGGAGAGTCAGAGGAACCAGTAGCTGGTCGAACGGTCTAAGAGCTGGAGTCTTAGGATTGGAGCAACCACTAATTCAGTCCCAGTCCAAGACGTGAAGATCAGGAAGCTCTTCGGAGAAACGATGGTGAAGTTTCAGTTCCAAGAGCTGGAGGCTGAGAAGATCAAGAAGCTCTTCAGAGAAAGGCGAAGCCG